>JAMKCH010007048.1:0-42901 GCA_023653785.1 Ophioderma brevispina
ATGGTGATGTTCTGGCAAGTTGCTGGTGGTCCTGTACATTACCCTTCATTCTTAAAATGTTTTCCCAAGGGCGACGAATCTAGCGGAGTCAATATGGGGAACTTCGCCAACAGAATATCCTCTGCCTTTGCAAGCATCCAACGGACAAGAAAGAATGATTAGAAGTGGATTATTGAAATGGAAAGAGAACGCAAGCCTGCATCCGGCTTAGAGGCTGCCAAAATTCCAAGTGGGGGGGGGGGGGGTCAGACGTAAAGGCAATAATAAAGAAGAATGAGCAAGATATTGAAGTTTCTCTATTGAAACTACTTTTCAGATCGGAACAAACCTTTGTCGCAACAAACAAAAAGAACCATAAACATAAGAATGATCTTGCAGAATGTGTATTGCCTAAACTAAAGACTATGCCTCAAACAAAGTCAAAATATCAGTGGATTTTATAGAAATGAAAAAAAGTGGTACAAATTTTCAAGCGGCCATAACTCGGTCCATATGTCTCCTTTTGGACACGATATGTCAGTGCGGAAAACCTAGTGAAATGCACTTTTCATATGTGTTATTATTTGATGGTTTCTTTTTTCTTTTCTTTGAATAGAGTGCGGTTTGAGGGTTTCCTTTTTTGCGACACCCGGGTAGTTGTTAAATTTGCACTGTGTGTAAATGTATGTAAAAAAACCACAAAAATGGTTATTAAAGGTATATAAAGCAAGATTTTGGAAAAATTCATTTCATTCAAATTTTCTTTTAAGGGGGAGGAGTGAGGTGTAATGTAATATGCCTCCGTTTTTTCTGATTAAAAATACTATTCTCAATTTTATTTGATTGAGAAAAAGATTTCTCACGGGAAAGAAAGAAAAGGACTTTTGTTTACTATTAAAAGAGAGAAAGGGGGGAATACCCTTAGTGCTGTGTTGAGAGAGATGCACCTGTTGTTGACAACTAGACAGGTGATGGGAATTTCCCAAAAGGTAAACTCGAAAATGAGTCAACTTCTTGTTTTTGCCTTTAAGAGCGGAAATTGTGCATGATCCGGGGATTCCCCCATTAAGCTATATATATGGAAAGTGATGTAATTTATGTGAATCTTTGCGAGAATCAAACTCAAATGAAGGATCATGTCAGAAACATGAAAATAATAATATTGTTATAATATAAGAGGGGAAGAATCTAGACTGTGGAAGAGTACTTGGAAGAGTATATAAGTGAGATGGAGTCAAGTCTCGCCGACCAGGGCAGTGTAATCAGGACTAAACCGAGGCTCTGGAGCTTATACATGTATAATTATAGCTAGTTTAATCTACAATATTGGTTTAAATGGTTGAGTTCTACATCTGTGCAGGATTTAATATTTTGGATTGCCGCCGGAGCTGAGCTTGATCGCTAAATTGTCTGCTGTCGTATTTTTAAGCCAAAGCGCTTCAGTTTGGGAATCAAAAAAAGGGAGTCCAGTTTGTGGTCCTAAATGAGGACTTATCAGCGAGAGACTGATGGTGGTAGAATACCTGGACTGTATTGCAGGAATATTAGTGTCGTAGACGGGAAAAATCCGACGTCTTGAATTGCTGGACAAGGTTACCTTCCGGACTGAGAAGATCCTTGGAAATTATGACCTGAGGGGATTTTAATAATGGTTTTTGGACTTTGCTTGACTTCCATTTTGGAGTCTTCGCTGTGAGGACATTTCGTTGAACTGCAACGCTACGTGTGGACATACAGGGGACATTATTGTTTACAAATGAAGTAAAACTAATTGTGTGTAATTGTGTAATTTTGATCTATGTAATGTTGTTTTGGAACATACCAATACTTGAATCAATTACAACTCATTAAAATCTGTTGATTGATCAAAATTTAAATCACTTGTGCACAAGGCTAATTATTGTGTTTGAAAGGTTTATTTCGGACCTAGACGTACACGAGACGTCATAACAGTATACTTAAGAAATGATGGTTAAAGGAAAACAGGTTTGGTTTTGTTAGAGATTAGTTCACTAAACATAACTAGCAAGTTAATAAAGGGGGAGACCACAGATGGTCTCTACTTCTCCCCCGGGTAGGTTGGACAAGTAAAAGAAAGAAGAAGAAGCCGGGGAAAAAGAAAGGAAAGAAGAAAGAAAAGCAGAATGCGTAGACAGCCCTACGAGTTCGTTGATTCGGTAGGCTGTCACACATATAAACAGGAAATTTACAACCAACTTTTACCTAGGCCTGACACTCAAGCTTCTCAGGACCATCCCGGATGAACGTATACAATGTAACACGCTTGCAAATCGTAGCTTATTCTCAAGCAGACGAAAATGATAGATCAATCCCCCCCCTATATGTTATTTCCTCTAAGAAGTTTGCAAACATCAGAAAAATACTCACAATAGAGAAAGAATGTCTTGCATTGCTACGTCATTGCAAAATTTTGAAGTGTCGTGAGAACAACAGTGCAACCCCTTCTGTGTTCACGGATCACAATCCGTTTGAATTTCATCCACACGATGAAAACAAAATCAAGACTTGTCAGTTGGGAGTTTTAACTCTACAAGAATACAATCTGGACATAATACAATCTCAAAGGAAAAGCAATGTCTTGGCAAGCCTTGCCAAGCTGCCTAAATTTTGTTCAAAATGTTGATAATTACAACTTTATGTAATATAAACTGGACGCAAGCAATGCAGAACATTATCAGATCTACCGGGTGTCTCAAAAAAAGGAAACCTTCAAAGCGCCCTCCATATTTTCACAAAAAAGTAAAGAGTAAACCATACAATTAATACACTCTGAAAGTGATTTCATTAGGTTTCCCGAAACCGAAAAAATCTTTCCCAAAAGGACAAATATTGACCGAGTTATGGTCGATTGAAAATTTGGACCACTTGTGTCATTTTCTCCCGGATTGTTACTGTGGAGCTGTCTTTAGACAATAACCTTTCTCCCAAGCACATTCTTTAGTTTATGGTTTCTTTTGTTTGGCGACAAATATCAGTTCTGATATTGAACGCTTAGTTTAAATTATTAGAATTCCAATATTTGCGTCTTCTTCTTTACTCTGCGCTGGTCCTCTCCCCCCCCCTCCCATTTGGCTGCCTCTAAGACCATGAAACGTTTTGTAGGCTGCCTCTCTTTTCCATTTCAATAATCTGACTTCTAATCATTCTGTCCGTCGGATGCTTGCAAGGCAGCGGTTATTCTATTGTGATGTCTTGCAAGAAAGTTTGCTGGTGGTCCTGTACATACACTTCATCTTAAAATGTTTTTCCAAGGCGAAATCTAGCGGAGTCAAATCTGGGGGACTTCGCAAAGAATAACCACTGCCTTTGCAAGCATCCAACGGACAAGAATGAATAGAACGTGGATTTTGAAATGGAAAGAGAACTCAAGCCTGCATCCGTCTTAGAGGGTGCCAAATCCCCCCAAGTGGGGGGGGGGGGGTCAGAGTATCGCAAAAGAAGAATGCGGCCAAGATATTGGAAGTCTCTAATAAATGAAACTAACCTTTTCAATATCGGAACAAACCTTTGTCGCAAAAAAACAAAAAGAACCATAACATACGAATGATCTTGCAGAATGTGTATTGCCTAAAGACTCTGAAACAGTACTATCCGGGTCCAATGAAAAAGTGGTACAAATTTTCAATCGGCATAACCTCGTCAATATGTCTCCTTTTGGAACGATTTTTTCAGTGTCGTAAACCTAGTGAAATGCCACTTTTTCATATGTTTAGTACTTTGTATGGTTTCTTGTTCTTGTCTTGAATAGTGCGGTTTGAGGGTGTCCTTTTTTTTTAAATTTAAATGGGGTAAAATTTGCACTGTGTAAACTGTAAATGTAAAAAACCACCAAATGGTTAAAGGTATAAAGCCAGATTTTGGAAAATTTTCATTTCATTCAAATTTTCTTTTTAAAGGGGGATGATGTACTATGGCCATCCGTTTTTCTGATTAAAAATATTATTTCTCAATTTTATTTGAAGAAAACGATTTCTCACGGGAAAAGTACTTTGTTTACTATAAAAGAGAGAAAGGGCAAATACCCTAGTGCTTTGTTTGAGAGAGATCACCTGTGTGACACTATACATGTTGATTTTGGATTCCCCAAGATGTAAAACTTAGAAACTTAGTCAACTTGTTTTTTGCTTTAAGATCTGGAAATATGTTGTCAGATCAGGGGATTCCCCATTAAGCTATATATATGAAGTATGTAATTAATGTGAATCTCAATTGGCAGCTAGTGTAAGGTATGTTTATGCATGATGATGATTTAATGATTATTGTTAAAAGGGGACTCGAGCTGTTGACAGTATATAATTGATTGATCAATTCTCCGGTCGCCGCCGGCAGTTGTAATCAGGAGCCAAACCAGAGCTCTGGAGCTATCCAGTAAAAATTATAAGCTAGTTATTAATCTCAATATTGGGTCAATTTGAGTTTCTAAACATCTGTGCCAGGATTTAATATTATTGGATGCGCCGGAGCTTGATAGCTACATTGTCTGCTGGTCGTCCCTTTTAGTCCAAAGAAGCTTCAGTTTTTGGAATCAAAAAGGGATCCAGTTTTGTTGGTCCTAAATGAGGACATCAGCGACAGACTGATGGTGGTAGAAGAACCCTGGACTGTTATTGCAGATATTATGTCCGTCGAGGGAAACCCCCGACGTCTTGAACTGCTGGACAAGATTACCTTCAGGACTTAGAAGATTCCCTGGAATATATTACCTGAGGATTTTTATATGTGTGACTTTGCAATGCTGTCATTTTGGAGCTTCGCTGTGAGGACATATCGTTGAACTGCAACGCTCATGTGGACATCAGTGGACATTCGTGTTTACAAATTAAGTATAAACTAAGTGTGGTGGAATTGTGTGTAATCTTTCTATGTAATGTTGTTTTTGGACATACCACCTTTTGAACCAATTACAAATCATTAAAAGCTGTTGTATTATATAACTTTAAATCACTTGTGCACAAGGCTCCTTTATTTGTGTTTGAAAGGTAATTTCTGACCTTAGACGGTCCACGAGACGTCATAACCTTATACTTAATAAATGACGTTTAGGAAAACAGTGTTTTGGTTTTGTAGAGATTAGTTCACTAACTATAACTAGCAGTTACTAACAGGGGGACCACAAGACGGTTCTCCTACTCTCCCCCGGTTAGGTTTGGTACCAGTAAAGAAGAAGAAGCCGGGGAGAAGCGTAACAGCCCTACGAGTCGTTGCTCGTAGTGCTGTTCACCATATTAAACAGAAATTTAACACCACTTTTACTAGCCCCTGAGACACGCAAGCTTTTCAAGACCATCCCGGATCGCCACCTTGTATACAATTCACAACAGCTTGCAAAATCGAGCGTTTATCTCAAGACCAGTGAGTCGTCTGAGAACGGAGAACCACAAGGATCTGTACTGGCGCCTATGCTGTTCAACTTGTATATCACGATTTCACCTCAACCCTCACTCTAGACAATATAGACACTACGCCGACGATCTTGCTTTCTTCACTCAGACAGAAGCAGCTGGACATAAGTACAAAGTGTCTTCGTGTTTACTGCAGACATGGCCCTACTTGCAGCATATCTCACGACCTGGAGACTAAAGCTGAAGCGAGCCAAGACCACCGCTAGTGCCTTTCATCTCACACCAAGATGCTCATACGTCAGATTCAATCAGCCTACTGGTGAAACTCTGCCATACACTCCTACACAAACCAAACCTATTGGGAAGTGAAGCTTGACCGCACTGACTTACTTACCGCAGTACCAATCGGTCACTTTATGCCGCCAGGTATCGTCTAGACCAACTTAGTGCCGACTTGTTGATGACTCCTCATGGGGTGCCAGCCCACCAATGAACATCTAACCTAACTCTAACGACCCGCCTGGCTCTGGTCTACAGCGCTGCTGAATAGGCCACCCAGCATAGTGCAACAGCTCTCAACAAAGTAAAGTTGGACACAGTACTCAACGAACCTTGGAGAACGCATTACTGTTTGGCCTTTTCCTCCGTCACACGCCATCTGAGTTTTTACCAGTGCTTTCAGGCATTGCACCTGCAGTACAGTACTACTCGGAGAGACCACCACACACACAACTATGAAAGGCTCTGCTTGGACAACAATCACCCTGCTCATAACACTGTCAAAGACGACGTAAACAGAGACTGCTCTCGTCGACACCTTTCTGTCGACACGCGTCTAAACTCTCCGGCTCCCAATCCCCATTCATCTTAAGAGAAATGGAATACTGCCTGGCTCGATACTTCAAGACCAGACAAACTCACTATTACACCTATGAACGAACTACTCACCTGGTATCAATCTTCCACGCAAGGAAATGGTCAACCTTAAGAAGCCCGCTTCGCACAGGATTGATCTCTTCAACAGACGCAACAGCAGCTATGCCCGATGGGGCCTGCGAACCCATCTCCACCTGCCAATTTGTTTCTCCTCGACAACTGCTGATCACATTCTCAATGAGTACCCAGCTTTCGTCCACCGTGACATAGTCACATAGACTCTCAAACCCCCAAAACAATCACAGTGAGCTGGCTCCGCCGTCTACACAATTTTAGCTGCTTGCTCATACGCAAGAAGAAGACTTGCAATGCATAGGAATTTTCAGCCATACTCATGTTTCTATATATAAATTTGGCTAATATTTTGCAATAAATCATTTTAATTAAATTGGTTATTCTAGAATATAGATATAATGCTTATTTTGGTTCAAAACCTTATTATTGGAGTTGCGCGGAGGAAATGTGCTAACACACTCTTTTTCGGAGCAGTGACAATTTTCAATTGCCATATGGTCATAGGTCCAGAGGTAAGAGGGGACTCCTAAAAAAAAGTATAAGTTTGGATTATGTTTAATGTTTACCTTACGGAGATAAGGGTCAAAGAAGGTTCAACACCAATTGATTTATGTTGCCCTACGACCTATTTTTGTCCCATAACATGGCAACTATTCATTGCAGATGGTACAAACTATTCCGTATTTTGACACATTAAGCTAGATGAACAACTTCTGTTCTATTTACGAAAATGGAGCAACTTCTGATTTTGACCTGTACAAATAAAAAATGGAACCTTTTTTACGATTTTAAAGCCATTTTTGTACACTTACTAACTCCCAAACCATTGTCATAGATGGTACAACTATACTTTTTGGAATCCTTATGACAAACGAACAATATGGCATACTTTCAACATGATTGGGAGCATTTTAAAAAATTGACCCTTGTGAAACTGAATTGAACCCTATTGGTTGTCAACCTTTTCTGTAGGGATGGGTAAACTATGATGTTTGACCTAGGTCCAAGCTCCTCCTCTACTATTAGATAGTTCCATATTTGGCTCAATTATTTAAAGTGCTTTTAGAAGTTTACATCGACAAATTGGATGTTAATACATTAGCTCCAATTAATCCAATTTTTTTGTGGTGCCCGCTTAGTGATTTGAATAAGTGTCATATTTGACATTTTTTTTCTTCCTTTGAAATTAAAGACATTGCAGCCTTGAATTCTGTTGTTCTCTCAGATTTAAGAGACATGAGGATATTTCCATAAGAATCGCCCCAATTATTTTTTTGTTGTTGCATTTGTGGCCATGCGTATGCCTACCAATGTATTAGATCACACCGTGAAGTGAATAGCCGAATTTTTCTTTATGTAATAATGTGATTATTTAGCTTTCTGCCGTGCACGACAGAAATTAAAATCATGGTTTTCTATGGGGGAACGATTACGATAGTCAGGTCACTTCAAACAAAGGTCGGTTTCCTTTGTACTTGTTTGTTCATAAAACTTCCCCTTTCCAACGTCTTGGTCTAAGCTGGTCTACAACCGATTTAGTGCAATTTGAAGAGAAATTCGTATCCTAAAAAATCGCCTCCTGTCACTTTCAGAGCCACGTAAAAGTAGCATTAAACAATTCTAACATTTATTTACTTCTTTCTTTGTTTATTTTTAATATTAAAAATAAAATATGCATTTTGTGCAATTTCACCCAAAATGGCTAAACTATATGCCAAATTGAACACCGTGTTGGGTATAAACTCAAAAACCCAAAAATTACTTTCAAAATTCTTCTCTTCTGAGCTGGCATTCATCATCTGCTTCCAATGACTATAATTTAAAACAGTGAACAACTTTAAATAAGTTGTGATCTGCCTACTTTTACTGCCAAAAAGTATGAAATTTGATTGAAGAAATGATGAATTGTCTTTGGTTAAAAAAAAACTTGATCCCTGAAGCTCTGCAGGCGGGAGGCATATCCGTTTCATAATATGCAAAAACGAGGATCGAAAAAGTCTATGTGTCACAAATTGCTGTTATAAACCTGTGACGTGTAAATTAAAAACCACTTGATCCGTCCGCCGGGGCAGGACTCGATTTCGAAATTGCAAGTAAAACTCTCCTGATTTACTTTGGCAAATATGGCTTACCCTGGATATGGTGGACAGGTGAATTCTTACCATCCTAAAAGTTTTACTTACATTTTAAATAATCAAAATACGAGTGTGTTTCTATGTGAATGTTGTCCAATTGTGGAAAGGTCTGGGCAAGCGAAACCTGCTGAATTCGACACTCCCGACAGCCGTGTACATTATTTACAGTACATGGTAACGTCAGAACTTAAGGTACTGAGTTACAGAACGTTGCCATTTAATGACTTAGCCATTTTTCCCTTCCTGAACTCAGCGAAGTTCAACTTTGCAAAGGATTCACTTATCTTTTAATTTTATTTTACTCACCCTCAAGTACTTCTCTCAAGCAGGTGTATCACATGATTCATATGAGATTTGTTGAGTCATTTTCATTCCTATACTAGTTCCGGGAAAATAGACATTTTTTGTGGAGGTCTGCTCATTATTACCTTCACAAACCGGATCGTTGATAGTAATTCGCTAGGACTCACGTGATGAGTATGCACTCCACTGGCGAACTACGCATTCGGTGTTTTTTGCTCCGGTGATTCTATATTTTGCCTTGACAAGATGCTAAGCCACACCCACTGCGGAGATTTCTATATACCAAAAGTGTCCCGGGCGCTCCTTCTTTCAAATAACATAAATTGACTAGATGCCGATTTTACTAAGGGGTTTCTTGCCTGCTTCTTGTTTTTTTTTTTGGTGCGTGTTTGTGTAAATTGCTTCGGAAGAAAAGTTTCTAGTACCGATTCTATTGTGTGCCCTGTCACTCATTTCTCACGCGATCGACGTGTGTGGTTATGTGGCGGTATTTCACGGACTAGTCCGACGAGTAGCCAAGAAATCCAACAATTTTGCCGTCGTCATTGTTTTAATTAGACAAAAGCAAGGGTTAGTTCTGAATTGTTAGGCCGATATCAAATTTAATCCCGATTATTATAGACCTAGAGCTCACTCTTCCTTTTTGGGATAAGTTCCAACTTTTTTTTTTTTTAGCTAGGAGGCACGCATAAATACTTAATACCCCACATATACCACCGCATCAATTTAGTTTCTTTTTTGGTATGGCTTGGCCGGCAGCATCTGAATATGTGTTGGAAACGGTTTTTTCATCGTGGTGATGCATTGTTTACCGTTGTGACCCTTTAATCTCGTCATTTATTGCTTCCGGTTTCATTCGTGACTTCAATTCTGCTGGTTAGAATCGCTCCCCTCCTATGTTCTTTCTCGATTTACATTTGTGATATCAATTGGAAAAGCAAATGGTATTTAACAGTAATGTAAGCATTGCAAGAATTGACATAAATCATGTTGATTCATATGGCGTATTTGGGCTCTGTAACCTTGCAAATTTTGGTTTCATTCAATACCGTAATTCACTTCTATACAACGAACTAGGACATGATAATCAGCTGTTTCGATAATGCCCAGTGCTTAGGATAATGGATTCGAATTTCCTAGTTACTAGGACTAGTGTACATGTATTTTCTAATCTAGGGACCAGGAAACATGGTAAATTCCTTGGAAAGGTCCCACTCCCGCGATTCACGCCCTCACCCCATTCATGAATGACGCGACCCCACATGGCTATCAAAATTTATTAGTTGTAATGAGAAATTTTCACAATGATAAACAGCTGCCCAAAAATTCAAAATCCTGCTTTTTAATAATTATTTTTTGCCCTGACTCCGAGTCCACTCGTCTCAGACAAAACTTCATGTGTCCTGACTCAACTGTCCTTTGTTAATATAACAGGTCATTTGAATATTCAAGCAAAGTAATTGTTGAAGATGCGTGGGCAAGAGAGTCATAGACTGCCGATTTGGTGAGTGACTGCTATAATCGATACCAATCATGATCAATAGTTCTGGGACGTTCAAGCACGAGGGGGCCGCCGGGTTCCGCGATGTCGTAGAACTGACATGGCAGACGTGAATCAGGTATCAAATAAGCTCTCTCTCTCTCACATCCCTTCCCCCGACCCGGTCCTCCGGGTGTCTTTAAATGTAACATAAGGCTTTGTATACTTTGAAACTACCATAGCGGGCTCACGTGTGAACTGATATAGGCTAGGCGTGAGATCATAAAGATAAACGGCCTGGAACCTGGAATTACCTGTCTAAAACGTTTTTTGATACTGGCGGATTCAGAATGAAAATGTTCTATAAACATATCCATCCGCAAAATCCGTCTTTGGGGAAATTTTTTATAAGCATTTGAAAAAACTGAATTAAAACGGTTGCAGAGGAATTATTCTCTTAGTTTCGATATATGCGGCGCTTGAAATCGCAACACTCGCGTACATTGTCTGACCGCTAATACCCTGTGTCAGCGCATCGCGTATAGTGCAGCCAAATAAGGAAATTGCGTTCGCAACTTCGCATTTAAATTTAAAAATTGTAAAAAAAAAATTGTAAATGGATAAAGGCCCGCAAAATTTAGACTACTTGTAGTCCCTTGGCCTATACCTATTGTTTTTTCTTCAAGTTACATTTTGTCCTAATTTAGTCGGCATCGTCTATGGATGACAATTTCAACTGTAATACCCCTGTTGCGAAAAAAAGCCCCAATAACGTATCACTTGTTTAATCTTCCCCCAAGAGATCCACTGGATATTACCACAAATTGGTTAAAACTTTCAAATAACAACAAGAAAGGGTTGTTCGTGACCCATCAAGTCGATACCGACCTGTCATTTTGAGCCAAGGAGAAAAGTTACCCCCCTTAGTCTATGCTTAGTTTCGCCTCAGGGGCATAGCCAGTTTTTTTTTTTTTCCAATGGCGGATCCAGGATTTCGTCAAAATGGGTCAAAATTACTCGGGGGGCTGAAAGGCTTAACGGGGTCCAAAATATCTCAAATGGCTGATTTTGCAAGAATTTGCAGAATTACCGGAGGGCGCGCGCCCCCTCCCTGGATCCGCACCTGTTTTCAGGGGGGAAAAGTGGGGGGCCATATATTTTCAGGGGGCAAGCATATATTACAATTTGGTTAGTATAGTAGGGCCTTGTGAATCCCAATTTTTTCAGGGGGGAAAGAGGGGGGAAAATGAAAATTCCCACAGGGGGCACTCCCCCTACCCCCCCGCTACCCCCCCCCCCCCCATTCAAGTCGATACCGACCTGCCATTTTGAGCCAAGGATCCCCCCCCCACCCCCCCCCAGTTTAGGGTTATTGTTTTATTATTGTTCTTTAGTCAAAACTTTTGACTGCCGCCATCTCCCATTGACCGCGTTCCCTTTTCTTGCAACCCCTCCCCTATCTGATGTATCCCCTGTTCAGTAGTACTTTAGACAACTGGGTCCTTTGACCCCTTTCAAGTCCGAATGTAATTATAGCGAAAGGGTGACTCGCTCACTCCGCCAAAAAGGAAATTTCCATGTTTGAAAAACTGGAATTACCAACTAACATGAACTTGAAGTCCATGTTGAAAATTTTATTTTCGAAGATATGTTTATCATTGTTAAAAAGAAGGGTAACAAGTATATTTGACCAAACTAATCTTCAAAAGATGTTTACATTACTTTCATTCAGGAGTGTGCCTGTGCCCTGGTACAACATAGTGATCTCTGTCTTCAATAGACAACCATAAAAAATGTGTCCTAGAAAATGTGTCCTATAAAAAGTGCTCTGAAGTGCGTTATTCATGATGTTGCTTTAATGCATTTCAAATACTTTAGAGGTCAGATATATCAGACAATTGATTTTTGCATTTTCCCATTTTTTGATGAAGCTGTCTTTGTTTCTACATATGTAAATAGACTGAAATCCATGACAAATAAGTCCTGAGCTTTTTTTATTTATTTGAAAGGAATACCAAATATTAGTTGTATTAGTGGTGTTTGAGGTGAAGTTGAGGAGGAGAGGACGTCTCCAAAGAAGACTTGAATAAGCAGTGGAGAGGAGAGCAGGAGGTTGGGTTGAGGATTGAATCAGGTGAAGTGGAAGGAGGAGTAAATTTAACACACCTAAAAAAATGCAACAATTCAAGCAAGTGAAATTTTAAGAAATAAGCTGCTAGGATTACTAAATGCACCCTTTAAAGGGACCCAATGGCAATGAAAAAATATCTCAAATATTCCTTAGTTACCCGGAGTAAAAAAGTCAAGTGGGTCACATGTGTGTGGTGCTGCCTTTCTAAGATTATTTAGGAAAATAGGCTAAAGGTCATTTGTTTATCAAGAAAGGTACCAATTGTAATAACCAAGATCTCTTTGTTAAAAATATTTAAAAACAAATATTTAATGATACTGATTCAAAATATGATTTTTATTTTGCATAGGGTTGTTCCCTGTCATAGGGAGGGGTATAATGTCCCCGTCCCATAGAGTCCTATAGTGGGAAATTTTGTACCCCTTCCATTATAAACAACAAGGAGATGCCGAAAGGCAAAAAGAATTTTCATATTTGGATTCGTATCATTAAACATTAAAAAAAAAATTTTACAAAACCAAATCTGGGCATTGCAACAGGTGACCTTTCTGGAAATAACAAATGACTTTAGCCGATTTTCACAAATATCTTGGAAAGGAACAAAGCCCCAACACACGTGTGACCCAATTGACTTTTTTACTCCTAAAATACTAATGAATAATTTGAGCTAGATTACATGAGATTTAGCAGCAGTTCCAAATTTTGACCCCCATCGTAACTACCCCTATCATGGGGCTACACGCAACAACGGGTCCCCGGCAGACTTTATATTGGAAAAGTTATATTTTCTCCTGAATTTCCCGTGTTCAGATATGGTATCTCATTCGTCTAACCAAAACCTCTGGGCTGATGCTCTAATTGTTCCTATTTGGGGGTCAATTATTTAAGTGCTTTCTTTAGAAGTTACATCGACAAAATGGTGTAATACATTAGTCCAAATTAATCCAATTTTTGAATAAAGGGCTATATTGACATGGTTTTCTTGGAAAAAAATGGAAGACTTGGCAGCCCTTGAATTCTGTTGTTATCTCAATTTAAGAGACATGAGGAGAGTTCCAGAAAGAAGCGCCCCCAATTTTTTTTTTTTTTGCATATTTGGCAAATTGGCGCTTAGGCCTACCAATGTATTAGATCACACCTGAATGTGAATAAGCGAATACGCCTTCTTTATGTAATAAGGTGATGATTTAGCATTTTATGCCGTGCACAACAGAAATTCAAAGAATGGTTTCTATGGGGGGACGGGGGGGAAATTACGATAGCAGGTAACTTCAAAAAAAGGTATTGTGGTTTCCCTTTTGTACTTGTTGGTTCATAAACTTCCTTCCCAAACGTCTGGTATAGGTGGTCTTACAACCGATTTTTAGTGCAATTTGAGAGAAATTTCGTATCCTAAAAATCTCCTCTGTCACTTAGCCCAGGAGACTACAGGAAAAAGTAGCATTTAAAACATTCGACAATTATATTCTTTGTTTCTTTTTAATATAAAAATAACCTAATGCATTTTTGTTGCAAATTTTCACCCAAAATGCTATAATAAAAATATATGCCAAATTGAAGCAAGCTTTTGGGTATAACTCAAAACCAAAAACTTAATTTCAAAAATTCTTTCTCTTCTGAGATGCATCATCAATCTGCCTTCAATGAGTATAATTTAAAACTATTGAACAAAATTCAAATAAGTTGTGGTTGCCTACTTTCTGGCAATAAAGTATTGAAATTTGATGAGAAATGATGATTGTCTTTGGTTAAAAAAAATTGATCCCTGAAGCGTCTGCAGGCGGGAGGCATCCATTTTCAAAATAATGCAAAAGAGGAGCGGAAAAAAAAAGTCATGTGCAAAAATGATTGTGTATAACCCGGTGTAAATAAAAAACCACTTGATCAAGCAGCCGGGGAAGGACTCGATTTTCGAAGTTGCAAGTAAAACTCCTCCCTGATTTACTTTTGGCAAATATGGCTTACCCTGGATATGGTGGACAGGTGAATTCTTACCATCCTAAAAGTTTACATTGTTAAAAATAATCAAAATTACGAGTGTGTTTGCTTATTGTGATTGTCCAAATTTTGGAAGGTCTGGGCAAGCGAAACCCTGCTGATTCGACACTCACGACGCCGTGTACATGTTTGTAGTTTCTAGGAGACCAGGAAACATGAAATTCCTATCCACGCCGCGTCACCCCATCACGCCCATTCAGATTACGCGACGCCCACAATCTAATGTGTGGCAAATGTATTAAAGTGCTAATAGAAGAGGAATAAAAGTTGAACTGGCACAGAAAGGTCAGGGGGAGGGATAAACAGCTGCCCAAAAATTAAAATCCGTGCTTTTTTAATAATTATTTCACTGACTGCGTTCACCCTCGGTCTCATACAAAACTTTCATTCCTGACTCACTGTCCTTTGTTATGATAACAAGTCCTTTGATATTCATAGCAAGTAATCGGTGAAGATGCGGGGCAAGAGAGTCATAGACTGGCGACTATAGTGATTGAACTGCTATATCGATAACCAATCATGATCAATATTCTGGGTACGGTTCAAGCAAGAGGCTGCGGCGGGGTGCCGCGATGTCGTAGACTGAAATGCAGACGTGAATCATGTATCAAATCAGCTCCTCCTCTTCCTCTCTCTCTCTCACTACCCCCGACCCGGTTAGCTCCGGGTGTCTTTACAATGTACAAGTTTTGTTATACTTTAATGGAGAATTTAGTATTCTGCCACAGCTACGAATTCGGCAACGTTTAACGAATAAACCGCATGTTAAAGGTGCCGAATTAAAAGTGGGTGGCAGAAATAAATTCATCCCCTTTGAAACTACCATAGGCCGGGCTCAACAGTGTGAACTTATATAGCTAGGTGTGAGTATCATAAATAGACCCCTAACCTGGAATTAATCATCCTGTCTATACGTTTTTGATACTGGCGGATGCAGAATAAATGTTCTATAACATAACCAAAATCCGCAAAAATCCGCTATGGGTAAATTTTTTATAAGCATTTGAAACAACTGATTAAAACGGTGCAGAGGAAATATTCTTCTCTCTCTCAGTTTCGATATATGCGGCACTTGAAAGCGCAACCCTCACTAACATGTCTGACCGCTAATACGCCTGTGTAGCGCAGCGCGTTGATAGCCAAATAAGGAAATTGCGTTTCGCACTTCGCGTAAATGATAAAGCCTCCGCAAATATTAGACTACTTTCGTAGTCCCTTGGCCTATACCGATTGTTTCTTCTTCAAGTACATTTTTAGTCTTGTTTAGTCGGCATTGTCTATGGATGACACATTTCAACTGATATACCCCTGTTGAAAAAAAAAGCCCCAATAACGTATACTTTGATAATATTCCCCTAGAGAGATAAAATTTGAATATTACCACAAAATTGAGTATAGAAACCTTCAAATAACAACAAGATGGGTTTTCGTGACCCATCAGTCGATAACCGCCCTGCCTTTTTGAGCCAGAGAAAATGTTTACCCCCTTAGTCTATGCTTATTTTTTACGCCATTCAGTGGGCATCGCAGTTTTTTTTTTTCCAATGGCGTATCCGGATTTAAAATGTCAAAATTACCGGGGGGCTTAAAGGCTGTAACTGGTCTAAAATAGCCAAATGGGCTATTTTGCAAGAATTTGCAGAATTACCGGAGGGCGCGCGCCCCCTGCCCCGATCCCGCTTTTTTCAGGGGGAAAGTGGGGGGCACATATATTTTCAGGGGGGGCAAGCTATATTAAAATGTGTTAGTATAGTATATGGGCCTATGTAATCACTAATTTTCAGGGGGAAAATTCCCACAGGGGGGCAGCTCCCCTATCCCCCCCCCCCCCCACAGTCGTACCGACCTGCCATTTGGAGCCAGGGGCCCCCCAACCCCCCCCCCCTTTGAACTGCCGCACCTCCCACTTTGATCGCATTCCCTTTTCTGCACCCCTCCCTATCTGAGGTATACCCCTGTTAGTATGTACTTTAGACAAACTGGGTCATTTGACCCCTTTCAAGTCAGAATGAATATAGCGAAAGGGTGACTCGCTCACTCGCCAAAAAATGGAAATTCATTGTTTGAAAAAATGAAGTACCAACTAACATGAAACTTTGAATTCCATGTTGAAAATTTTATTTAGAAGATAGTTATCGATTTTGTAAAGAGTAGAGTATATTGACCAAACTAATCTTCAAAAGATGTTACATTAATTTAATTCAGGAGTGTGCACTGTGCCCTGGTAAACATAGTGATCTCTGTCTTCAATAGACAACCATAAAAAAATGTTGTCCCTATAAAAATGTGTCTATAAAAAATGTGCTCTGAGTGGCGTGTATTCATGTTGCTTATGCATTTTCACTCTTCGAGGCAAGATATATCAGACCAATTGATTTTGCATTTTATTTTTGATGATGATGAAGCATGTCGTTTGTTCTACATATTAATAGGAATGAAAAATGACAAATAGTCCTGAGAGGATTTTATTGATTTGAAAGGATACCAAATATAGTGTTGATTAGTGTGTTTGAGGTGGAGGTTGCGAGGAGAGGAGTCCAAAGAAGACTTGAAGAAAGAAGAGAGCAAGGGAGGAGGAGGCAGGAGGGTTGGGTTGAGGATTGAATCAGGAAAAATAACCTTTTTAAAAAAAATAAAAAAAATAAAAAAAATAAAGTGAATTGAAATTTTTAAAAAAAGCTGATTAGGGTTATAAATGAACCTTAAAGGGACACATGGCATGAAAAAATATTCAGACATGATGAAATAGACCCTTACTGAAATCACTTCCACCAAATTGAAAACAAATTTGGAGGTTAAAACCTGTAAAAAACAAGCCAAGAGTTTGTGGGCAGTCGTGGCAAATTCCTGCCATGGAAAATAAAGTTGTTGAGTCCCGCCAGAAGTAGGGTCCGGGAGAATCCGCTTTTGAAACCCCGGAATTAAGTGCGAGGCGTTTGGCAAATCAGCGGTTTTCGCGCCCCAAAAAATCAGTTATTTTCTGCGCAAATCGCGCTGAAAATGTGCCGAAATCGGCGTATAACGCACCTAAAGGTCCTGGTAGACAACCATATCCATGCTACATAAGTGTAAATAATAAATCATCATGTTGATGAAAAAATATGGAAAATTGTCGCATATAATCTGCGATTCCAGCCGATAATTTTCCCTACGCGACCTCTTTTAAAAACTATGAATAAAGACCCCAAATATGCGCAAGATTGCCAATAATTATAAGAGTGAAACTCTTTCAAGGCAATTGTTTAGCGCTTATGTTCTTACCGATTCAAGCAGCTACGAGCCGACCAGGTAACCTTGTCAATCAAGTAGTCTACCTTTGTTGATCCAATGACATACATTTACTCCTAGGTCCCAATCGATTCATCACAATGCATAACATCTTTACAAGTCTGTTTTGGTTTACACTATGTGCAGCGCGGTCGCGATGACCTTGAGCTATGGTACAGATCAATGACATGTACGTCGAATTTTTGCAGCACAGTAAAACGCTTTTGACGAACTGGAGCCAAGTTGTAAAGCGTGAAGCTACAAATTTGATAGAATACCATCCTGGGAATACCATATCAAAAGGTGGAAGCGAAAAATAATTTGATGATTAATACTTCATTTTGAAATTGAAAGAAAACTCGCGCTGGGTATAAGCAATTGTGTAGTGCTTAAAAATGTCTTTCCCGAGTTAGGTATTTACAATAAAGCAACTACCTTAACCCCCATTCATTAAATTTGATCAATCCAAACATTTCCAGTAAACAACATTCCTCATATGATAATCGGGGGGGGGGGGGGGTGGACAATTGCGAGGTAAACAAGAATAAAACAACGATAATTAAGTCCGGCATATTTTATAAAAAATCATTTTAATGATAACAGAACCTAGATTGAAGTCCAAATAAAATCATGTGTGTTTTGAATGGTTAGATAGAATGTGTCATTTGAACATGAAATAAATCGTAAATGGGCCGTTTTTGCTTGCAGCTGCAATTCGCAAGTGGCCTGTCAGCGAAATTTGATACAATGAAAGCTAAATATAACAGTGACATTATTTAGAATCTTAACTGGTATTGCAAAATTGGCAATCAGAAATTACAAGGGGTGATCAATTTATCTGTTTTTATCTTAAGTCTTAAGGAATTTTACGTTTTTGGGGAATTTCCCGCTCGTTCGCAATCAGCTCAGGGGTGGACCTAGCGGTGATCGAAGCAAATACATCGCTCATGCTCAAGATCATCACCTTTTCACCGTGACGTCCGATCGCTGCATATACATTCGGAAGGTGCGGCAGTTTATTGTATTATCGGTGTTTGGTTTTAATTGGGTTCGTCCAACTTTGATCTTTTGCTGCCCGCCCATTGCGTTACTTGTGTTCTTAAAACTTCCTATATAACCCCCGCACAATTTTTGCTTTGGAACACCCGCGATGCATGTAACGACACAACGAGTAGTGGAGTATACCCGTCAGGGATTATATTCAATCCAGTAAGTGTGCACTCAAGGATGCAATAATTGACGGCCCATTCTGTTCACTGGTACAACGGTGTGCCTTTCATCTCTTAACGACTAATCCCAATAGTGGTCTACTACAATTACCCCCTAAGTAACAAAGAGAGCAATTAGATCATGCTTGAATCGCGGGAACTAATGCAACCCTGCTGATCATGATCGGAGTTGCATTCGACCGCCTCGGGCGATCATTAATTCTCAAACTGCCGACCAATCGATTTTCTGGCCAATCACATTTTGATCGTTTAAGAAAAAACAGTCGGGCAAGAAGTTCAATGACCTTTTCTGTGTAGAAAAATACGAATCCGCTGTTTTTCCTTCCGCGCGAAAACGGAAAATCCTCGCGGAAAGGCAAATCCGCGCATACACATGTCTTTCCGCGATCGCGGATTCTCCGGGACCCGAGCCATAATTTACAGTGTATCTACCTTGTTTTGTGATACAATTCAAAAGCCATTTAGACTGGGATTCAGAACATTTTTGCTTAGCTTATTGCTTCATTTTTGCTTCATTGATCTGACATAAAAGTGGATTAGCCAGAATTAGCACACCATACAATAGCAATGTCTGTGTGAGCTCATGACTCTCATGCTTTTCATTTTGTCATATCCACAGAATCAGCACCGTGGCTGAGAAATAATCTTATACAAGAATTAATATTAGTTAACTTTCCCTTTTTTGTCTCGCCTGAACTTTGTTCGGCAGAGACTTAGGTAATCACTTTACTGGTCTGTCTGTCTGTCCGCCGTCTGTGTTCACGCTTGTGTCGCTTTATCTGGAGTTTCCCTAGGGCTACGATATGTAACTGTGGAAAAAAGCCGGGTCTAATACGAGTTTGGGACCCTGATGAACATTTTGGGTCTGTCAAATATACTATGCTAAATTTGCATAATTTTACGAAAAATTTTTCCTGCAAAGCTTGTTTAAAGTTTTCTGGAGTTTTCTGTAAGGCGCATAATGATGTACTTGGTGGAAGGAAGCAAGCTAAGATTTTCTCGACCTGATTAGATGTTGGGTGTCTTTTTGGGCAAATTAAATATGCAAATGAGCTACTTAAAATAGATGCAAAATCAGCGTAATTGCTAATTTGAAACGTACATACGGCAAAATTTTCCTTCGTTGGCATGAAAGCCTAATCATGGTGCGCATCTTTCTTGCAATTTTAAAAGTCAAGATATGTGCGGCTTAGGTATCAAATGAGCTATTAAATTGTGTAATTGTTGTATCTCTGAAATTGTGCATTGGATATGCAAATACATCACTCACACAACTAAAGAATACTATGCCATAATCTCTTTGTGGGAATCATCATTGGGTCAAAGTGTCTAGTCCATAGCCCGTTTCTCTGTACGGGCCATTATAATTGTAGTTTGTTGCACCCACCTGGTGGTTAATTTTCCAATATATCACCTTGAAGGGCGTGCCCCCTGACGAGGATAGGTATTTTTCCGCCCCGTAAAGTTGCACATTAGCGCTACTGTCCTATTTCAAAATGGGCCACCATGTTTTATCAACAACTGCTATTGTAATTTTCATTTTAGATAAGGGGGGGGGGGAATTTTATCCCCGGACTAACGAATAAGGTTCTCCCTCCATGAAGTGGGAAAACATTTATGTCCAAGATGGCCGCCGGTAGGTGGCATGTTTTTTTTGCCAAATTAGATGGGGTAAGAATGCGAGTAATTTTTTGAGAGCACCAAAAGAGATTCAATGAACATTTTGTGTATTGCGGACATGATCATAACTCATGATAGCGCCGGTTATACCCGCTTGGGGGAACAATAAATCAAGAAGAAAAACAACCCCTGCACATCTTTTTGGGCATAAAGAAACGCATAAGAAAACTATTTGATAAACATTTTTCCGCAATTTTCTCTCGTACTTCTGGATAATTTGCAGACCATCAACACTAGTTGACGCTGGAAGGAGCTTATCTAGCATTGGAGAGAAAGAAGGAGGCCTGTGGTACAAGTCAGACACAAGAAATAGCCTTGATGTCCTCGAAAAAACTAGGTCACATATTTAAATTTTCCTTCTCACATATAGACAATTTTTTTCACTTCTTCATAAAGCATATTTTTTATTTTTACTGGAACACACCTTGACGTCACTGAGAAGTCTTTAAATACAGTCGACATACACCCCGTTTATTAATGATTTTAATTGTATCAGGTTGATATGAGCGTTGTCTTCGATGAACCTATTAATATCATTTTTAAACTACGTTATATGGCCCAAGTGGTAACCAGCTATAGTAACGGCACCCTCTAGGACAAGTCAATACCCCACTTTAATATTTTTTTACTCTTGGACAGAGTTAGGGTCATTATTAGAAAGTGTTGTTTAATAACGTCGAAAGATGGGTAGGGCTGCTTTTCTTCCTTCTTTACGGTCGCCCTAGAGCGAATAAAATATTCCCGCCATCTTTAAAAACAAGCCTGTACGTAAAATATAAATGCCATAATTCTTTTTGGAGCTCCCAAAATATCACCCTGTCTTATTCAACAATTTTCTTTTAAATTTTCATTTCGCAAAATATGCCTCCTTGCGGCGGCCATCTTGGACGCCTGATGTTTAAGAAGCAAACCCTTATGCAGTTAAAAACTGTGGTTGTTTCGTGTAGTCGTGCATAAAATTTCTATCTGTAAGGAAATTATAATGCGGTTTTACATAAACACTGGCGAGCCATTTGAAATGGGTAGTACCCGCTTAACGTGCAGCGTTTCTGGGCGGAAACATACCTTAACCTAGTCAGGGGGACATCCCCTTTAAGGTGATATATGGGAAAATTATCACTAATTGGGTGCAACAATGGAAAATTATGATATAGGGGCAGCTTATGGACTAGTTGGTGGCCCATTTAAGGGGCAATTTTTGTTAATAAAATTGATCTACTTAAATATGCATATTGCCTGTATTCTGAAACAGTACATTGCAAATTTTCCTGTGCTCATGGAAGACTGTGCCAAACATCTTTTGTGGTTGAATCAATAATTGTGGGTCCAAAATGGCATGTGTGGCACTTAAAGGGGCATTCTTTGATTCTTTTAAAATTGCAACAATGCCAAATGCTTGGTCCATTTCAGCGAAATTTGCTTAGGTTGTTCAGTGTGAAATAGTACACCTTGCAAAAGAATTTGATTCAGAGTTCATTTACCTTACAATAAACTAGGTCAGCAAGTGTTTATTTGGCATATAGGGCGTGTGTGTTGGGTGGTGTAGAAAACAAGACTTATCAAAGCAAAAGGGGGGTCAAAACGTATACCTACAAACAAAGGTATAAACATCAATAAATATCGCTAATATCTAGTATCCCCATGTTGCAAGAAGGGGTATTTCTCGTTCTGGTTGTTTGGCATGTGGGTCAGTCTTTTGGGTTGCCAGCTTACATAAAATTCCAGTGTTCACCGCTGGTCTAGACTTGGTCTGGCCCCCAAATTGAATAAATATTTTCGTATTTTTCATGATTGAGTGATTTTTATAAGGGATTTTTTTCAGGACTTTCATTAGAGAAGACAGGTATGATTTTGGGACCCGGGCGCCTCTCTCCTTTTAGGACGAATGAACCAGGCGATAACCATTATGTTCAAGTGGAAGAAAACGAGGCCGGGGTCCGAGTTTCTCCACAAATCATACCTTTATTCCAAAATCATACCCTTTATTCTCATTCTTAAGCAGCTTTATCATTTAATGGTCACTTACTTTAACCCAATTTTGCGATATACTTTACGGCTGTATACAACAAGAAAGGACTGCCACCAACCCGTACAACATTGAACAAGCCTTGACCAACGATCATACTCAACAGACGCAACGTTTGCAAGGCGCGTGCAAACGTAGCAAAACCGGTATCACACTAAGCGCTTCAACATAAAAATAATGTCAAATGATCAAAGCAAGCGCGTACTACCTGGGTTCAATTGTCTAATTGAACCTGGCATCGGCCCAATGAAATGCTACATTTTTGCAACAGCTGTTGAAGAATATTAATATCTCCACAATGGAAAATGGTTTTGACCTGGGTGGTGTCGAATGCAAAGAGCAGGAAATAACGAAATACGATAAGCAAACCTGGGGGTGCTACTCCTAACAATCTCTTGGTTATGCTCATGTGGGGACTTTCAGATTAAATATCTCCAACAACAGAGAATACTGAGAATGTGTGACACCTGTGGTGGTGTCAAATGAAGATGGAAAATAAAACTATAAATGCCAAACCTGGGCTGCTTAACTCCTAAAATATCTTACTTATGGTCATGGTTGGAGACTTTTTCGAATTTAAAAATCTCTCCAAACAAAGATGTTTTGACCCCTCTATGGTGTATCAAAATGAAGAGTGAGAGGAGTATAGAATACTAGAAATGCAAACCACTGACCGTGCTCTCCTAATGTATCTTTACTTGTGCTCATGTGGGGGACTTTTCAAGATTCATATCAACAGAAAATGTTGTGACCCCTAGGGTGGTGTCAAATGAAAGAGTGAGAGGTATAGAATACTATGAATGCAAACCGGGGGTGCTACTCCTAAACATCTTAGTCATGCTTTTGCAGAGGACTTCTCATGATTTGTATTTTTATGTATACCTTCAGAACGGTGGCACTCTGAATTACAAATCCGGTGCACCCACATTTAAAAATAACAAAACGAACAATATCATATAATAAAATTACATCAAAGAACAGTGTGCAAATTCCTTTGGAAATTTTGTATAGCAGTTTTTGACAATTTTATCATAAATGGGCTGCTTTTGTATATTTAGCATTGTAAAAAATGCTATACAAGCCAAAATTTGTGTAGCAGCTGCTTCAAAATGGGTAGCATTTTGCAATGCTAAACAGGGGAATTTGCACACTGTCAAAGAAAAATATTATACAAAGAATTCACACATGCAAGCACAGAACCCCACAATAACCAAATGCTCCATCTGAATTAAGGAAATGAACACCATAAAATAAGTAAACTTTCACACAATTCAGTAGAGCACCCGCCCGACCACTTCCGGGCACGTGCTTGCATATTATCATACAATTTTACCATACATGATATTAATATCTCCACAATGGAAAATGTTGTGACCCCTGGCGTGGTGTCAAATGAAAGAGCAGGAAAAAAGAATACTATTATGCAAAACAAGGGGTGCTACTCCTAAACATCTCTCACTTATGCTCGTGGAGGGGGGGATGTTGTGACCCCTAGGGTGGTGTCAAATGAAAGAGTGGGAAGTAAAACTAACTGAGAAATTGGAGTTTATCTGCTTGCACAACTTTTTGGGGACACCCTGGACTCGCACTTGCACTCTGGTGTACTGCTTTTTTGTCTTATAGTTATGCGCGAAAGCAGGCGAGACTTGTGGTTCGAGAACCGCCTTGTTACAAAATATAAACATTAAATATGTGGATTTGATTTCAGTAAGGGTCCATTTCATTGTTTGAATCTTTTTTATGCCATTGTGTCATTTTAATTCAAAACAGTGCAAAATTAGCAGCATGTGCTAGCTTCTCCTGCTCAAATCAATTAGGGTTGATTCACATTAACATTTTTGTGTGTTCCATTGCTTTCAGACTCCTTATGGAGCCCCACCTGGCCAACCGGCATACGGTGCACCCCCACCAGGACAACCCTATGGTGCCCCACCCCCAGGAGGTGCACCACCCCCTGGGGGAGCACCACCCCCTGGAGGAGCACCTGGGTATGGAGGATATCCAGGAGCAGGAGGTTATGGGCAACCAGGTAAAATATCATTTCATCGGAAAGGCGCTCGCAAAATTTCATTTGAATCTGACAATTTTAATATTGAGCAATAATTGTGTGTATAACAGCCCATAGATTATGGTACAGGTAATTTCCAGTAAGGCGACCAAAAAAAACCCCGTTTTATGGGCCCGACCTATCCTGATTTTTCAGTTTTGCATTTTTTTTTAGTTTTTCCAAAAATCATGTAAAATCATCCTGTTTTTAGCTCAAATTTATCAATTTTGGCTAATTTTTTTAGAAAATTTTGCTTGTAAAAATTTTTCATTTTTTCTCCAGATTTTCAGATTTTTGGGCTATTTTAGGCCAATTTTGACCTCCAGGAAGAAAAAAAAATTAAAAAAAAATTCGACCGACCGACCCTACTTGAAAAGTCCGCTCGCCCGTAAAACGGGTTTGTTTTTTTCGTCGCCTAAAAGTTTGTACTTGTAGCATCATATGGGAATAAAGTTAGTCAAACTAAAAATGCAAGACTGGATTGGTTGCCACCACACTAAAGGCCGACTCAGAGATTTTGAAATATAATTATTTGCGTAGCAATTAAAAATAGTCATCTAAAACTAAAGATAATCACCCAAAATGTTCAATTCCAAAGTTAGAGATGAATCAGGTTTTCCATTTTCATGCTGTAAACATTTATGCACAGTACAACAGTGCCATAGGATAGCGTGTATAACAAAAATTCCGGATCTGGAATTTTATAACAAAGTTGTGATTTTCAATATGAAGGACTTTAATTTGAGCTTAGTTATTTCACACAATGATTAGTATATGGACAAGCATTATGTACATCAAAAAATGTGATTTGTTTGAAAATTAAGTGCGCCCTCATCAGGAAATCTCTGTGAGTCAGCCTTAAATACCACAAGATGACCATTTCATCACCAAGTGAGAAAAAATCGAACAACCCCTTGAGTGTGAACAACAAAGGAAACATTGGCAGGCATGCGCGAATGAAGCAAAACGTGACATGCTGCAAGCGTATACATTAAAATAGTGCGTAACACCCAGTTTAAATTGTGAATTGAAACTGGATGGGAACCATTAATTTAATGATACATCCATGTATCCACATTATGCTCGGTTTGGTAATTATTTAAAGGTCCATAAGAGGACTCAATAGGTTGGGTGGACACGCCATATTTTTAAAATGTTTATCCGAGTGGCTACAGGACCTCCACGCCAAACCACAAAAGGCGAATGAGCGGCGCAGCGTATCTTCCCTCACCTTTCACCAGTGAGGTCTTGGGTTCAGTTTCTGGTAGGGGCTTTGTTCTCTGAGGCTTTATGTAGAATTTTAATTTTTGTTACACCTCACTGGATCTTGACTCTTATGAAAGAGGCTGTTGGGCAACAGTAAAACACTACCGGGCTTTTCCCAAAATAGCTAAATTTAGTTTGTGTTGTGTCACTTGTGATTGGCCAATAAATTTGTACTATTAGATAAAGATGTATTAAAAGTGCATGTTCCGATTGTCTTGGGACCCCCCCGATTTACCTGGAAGTAGTATAAATTTTTATTTTGGATGAAAGGCTGTATTTTTGTCTTCCTGAAATTTGAGCCCTCAAACCTATTCCATTCCCAAAATATAAACATAAAACTGCCGTTTTTTAATGGTTACATCAATTTAGCCAACAGTATGAATGGGCTTGCAATATGCATTCATTTGCTTATACCATAAACCACAAATTTGTTTCCACGGTACTTGATGGGGGCGTATGTGACAAGTTGACGGCTCTCATTTAAGTAGAGAACACATGCATAAACATAATCAGAACAAGCACCTTTAATAAAAAAAAAACTATGGCCTTTCAGTGACTGGGGACTGTGGGCTACTATTTCCCTCAACCGTAAATCAGGCAAATGGTAGCCTAAGGTCTTCAGTTCAGCAATAGGGCAATAGTTTGCACTATGTCCATCTTTTGCAGTATGTATACCAGTCGCTAACCACCATCATCATTGTAACCCATTTCTGATCAGGTGGAGCGCCCCCAGGTGTAGACCCTGCTGTGTATAGCTGGTTCCTAGCAGTAGACCAGGATAAATCGGGACAGATATCAGCGATAGAGCTACAACAAGCACTAACTAATGCCAACTGGTCACACTTCAATCCAGAAACATGCAGACTAATGATAGGTGGGCTAAAACTTTGGGCCATGCTCGGAGGTCTTTTTTGTATTTAAGTTCGTCCGATGTAATCGGAAAGACTTTATGTTGGCACGGTTTGCGTGTCTGTGTGCATGTGTCAAACATTTAAAGTATACATCTTTTGGTTGACACTTTTTATCCCCGTCTTGAAAAGCAGCAGGGTTTTTTGTTAGAGTGCGCATGTCCGTATGTGTGTGTGTTCCAGTTTGGTTAGGTTTTTGTTTTTCACGTCTTGTTCGAAAAGTTAAGTCCGATTTAAACCATTATCATGTTTTGAGGAGTCCAAGTGTATGAAAATATCGGAGCCAAAACATGATAATGATAAAATTGGATGATTTACACCCAATATTAATTGGTCTCGCTATGAGTTTATAAAATATTTTTGCAACTCAAGCTTGACCAATTAATATAGGCTTAATCGATCCAAATTTATATCAGACTTGGGGTTAAGGTTCAATGGGGGTTCATTCATATGTGGATGATGTCAAAGGTCATGGACCAAGGTCAAAGGTCATCTCAGAGCATGTTCCAGATTGCCATCTTGCCAGGGATGGCGCAAGTTTACTTGCTGTATTTTTCAACTTATTGTAGCTTTTGGTGCAGTAATGGATTCAAATTCATACTTGGTATACTTACATTGAAACAAGGGGTTGTATGTGGGGTAACAGATGAGGTCAAAGGTTATTCAGGGGTTACTTGGGGTCATTATATTGCTCTACACTTATTCTTTGACAGCATAATCAGATGACCTATTTGGGACTGCTGTCCCTATTTTTGTCTTCAAAATTATGCATTTTTCATAGTCAGAATCAGCATGAAAAGTGCATTCAAATGAGTACAAACAAGCCTAGTCTTAGGTCAGTGTTTTTTGAGATGGCTTCTCAAAATGATTTCCAATCATTTTCATTTAGGAAGTCATTTCAGATGATTTAATCATAATTTAATCGTTCTCAGGACAGAACTTCCTCAGTAATGCCCTATCCGGCTGCTAATTCATTTGTAACACATCTTGAGTACAAAAGTTTCGAGTGATTAAATATGTAAACAGCCTGAGGGGGACCCCTGGAATGTGATTCTTAAGTGCTGGTGCCTTAACACTATGAGTTACAATACGCTCATCCACCAAGGACATAGTTCAGTGGGTTGTGCTTGTACATACATTGACATAAATTGACTTTGTGTGATCTGGGTATCATACCCAAAAACCAAGGGGGTGTATTTTCTAAATACATTGCTGAATGAAAGCTACTGAACTGTGCCAAGGGAATTGAGATTTTACTAGCTCATAGTGTAACACCACTGGGGAATGCCAAATTGTGTAAAACGTTTTTCTATGGAGTGTGAACTGCGCACTATGAGATTGCGATTTATTCCGTATTGAAATACATGTTTACACAATTTGGCACTTGACGACCCTCTAAGGAGAGTGGTCTAGACAAAGGTTCACAGGGGTCAATTTTATTTGTCTAACCATAAGGATTCCTTTATCAATTAAAGGGCTATTCCTTCATTTACCAATTAAAGGTCCATTCATTTAACTTTTAAAAGGGCCATTCTATCATTTACCAATTAGTTACTCCCTTCATTTATTTACCAATTAAAGGGCTATGCCATCATTTACAAATTTTTCAGTGTCTTCGGCAATCAGTGCAGGCAATTTATCAAGCACTGAAAGAACGTTTTTGCCTAGTCATTGCAAACGGCTGGGTCTTGCATTTCAGTGATTTCTTCTTTCTTCTTGCCGAAGGACTTCCGGTTGCTTCAAAATACTACTTGTGCCAAACGCTTGTGCCAATTTCAGCTAAATGTTGTCAGAAGAACCACAGACCCAAGCTTTATAAATGGTGTACTGTACGTAGCTTGTGGTCAATGGTTATCTAGCTGTCAGTATGGTCATTTTGGCCAAAATCTAAGAAATCCTTCTTCTCATTCAAATAAGTTGCACTGGTCACGACTTCTGCACATGTATTGTCTACAACCAGTGCCTGTGGAGTGTACACAGATTTTTGATCAGTGGTCAGCAAGTGGTCATTTGGATAAAAAAAAATGTCAAAAATTGCCAATAATCAAACTTGCAAAGCACTTTGCATGGGAGAGCATGGCCTAGCGGTTAGGGTGCTTGCCTGTGGTTCAAATTTACCAAAAAATCCTGGGTTCGAATCCCGGTGGGGTCACTTGCTGGGATTTATTTGGGTGCTCAATGAATCATGAAAGCAACCCGTCCTTCGGAGGGGACGTTAAGCCATCAGTCCCGTGTACAGAGAGTCACAACTGTACATGTACATCGCAGTCAGTGTCGAATAAGAGTAGGGTGAAAGCAACCCGTCCTTCGGAGGGGACGTTAAGCATCGGTCCCGTGTACAGAGAGTCACAACTGTACATGTACATCGCAGTCAGTGTTGAATAAAAGTAGGGTGTAAACCCGTGATTGATCCCAATCCGCCCTAGTCTAAAAAAAAAAAGTGGGCCATGTTAGGAGCGTCCATATCATGGATACACGCGGCCCCGGATCAGCTTACTAAGTTGAATAAATCCTGACACCACCACAAGCCATTACCAAGGACTTGTGGATACGCTAAGAAGAAGAAGAAGAAGCACTTTGGGACTGAATCGCCAGCTAGTTTCCATCTGTCGTCTGCTAGCTGTCGTTTGCTCACAGTTATCAGATGACAGGCGCTTTACAGTTTTGTCTATCACATACGTCTGCAGGTGATTTTGTTTTTCATTTCTTAGCTTTGATCACCGGACTTGGTCAGAAGAACCACAAACTCAGGGTCCATACGTAACGGCTGAGTTGGGACCCATATGCAACGGCTAGTGTTCGAGCTCTATGAGCACAATTAGTCTCTAGTTCACCTTTTCTTTGTACCTTCATGTGTAATGACCACACCCAGTACCGCACACGGTAAAACTCTCTGGAGATATGCTGTGTATAACTTTATCATGCCCAGTAAAGCTCTTTGGAGATATTCTGTGTATAACTTTAAAGGGGCATTTCGTGATCCACAGCCTCGTCCCCCCGACTTACCTAAAAAAGTTGAAATTTTTATATCATCTGAACCGTTAGCCTTAGTAATCAACGTGTGCCCAATCTTACGTGCAAATTCGGTCGCATCTGTGAGAAATTTTGCAATTTTGTATTTTCTGTCTGTAAATGGACAGAAATTACAGCACAGTATATAGCCTATGGGACCGTGGGAAACGAGCAATTGCTCATAACACAAAACCGCAAGATTGGGATCAGCTCAAATTTTGAGAATTTTCTCAAGGATATCTAGTGATCAATGAATAAAACAGATGGTGCTGAAATCACAAAATGCACCTTTAATCACTTTGTTTGTTTCAGGGATGTTTGACAAAGACCAGAGTGGCACGATAAATGTGACTGAGTTTGGTGCTCTGTGGGCCTACATTAATCAGTGGAAAGGTGTATTTGAGCGCTACGACAGGGACCGCTCGGGTGCCATAGACTCCCAGGAGCTCCTACAAGGTAAGAAGTGCCTTGTCATGTGAATGAAAAAAGGTGTAAGTACAAAAGCTGCCATTTGTCAAAAATTCCCATCAACCATACTATAATGCAAAGTCTTTGGTCAGTGGCTTTGAGTCTCTGATTCAAGGAAAGATGAAGTGAGAGTTAATACATGGCAGCACACAGATGTATCACATGGCAGCTATTTCATATATGACTTTCTTGAATTCACACAATGACTTGTAGCAAGGTAATGAAACTTGAAGGGAGTCGTAACTTAAAACCCAGGTATAAATTAAACCAGAGTTAACCCTTTATATATTAAAAATAAATGGTGGGTACTGGTCTAAACCTGCTTTCCTTTAACCCATCTCATAAATATCATGGCATAATCTTGTTAAAAACATGTTTGTTGAGATCTTATTGTGTGGTGTATATACACTATGTGTAAAAAACCATAATAAGATTCGTTTTATATGTTTTAAACCTTCACATGCATGTCACATTTTAATTTTTCTTTAAAGGATGAATTCGATTCATTTGTAGAAAAATAAAATATGAATGCGTATTCTGAACAAAGATAAACCTTACATGCATTCTGGTTCATCAAAATCCATAAAATTAAAAAAAAAAAAAAAAAAAAATTCCCATCAACCATACTATAATGCAAAGTCTTTGGTCAGTGGCTTTGAGTCTCTGATTCAAGGAAAGATGAAGTGAGAGTTAATACATGGCAGCACACAGATGTATCACATGGCAGCTATTGCATTTATGACTTTCTTGAATTCACGCGATGACTTGTAGCAAGGTAATGAAACTTGAAGGGAGTCGTAACTTAAAACCCAGGTATAAATTAAACCAGAGTTAACCCTTTGTGAATGCATCTTTTTGTGGGCCACCAGTCAGTTGTGTGTGTGTGTGTGTGTAACTTCAAACCCAGGTAAAAACCTGGGAGTAGGACATGCCAACCTAACAGCAACAGCAAATTCATAGTGGCTTCGACTTCCGGTGTAACCCAAGTGGTAGTCTTTTTCAAAGACGGTAGGAGGGTGCTCTTACACATATCAAACGGTCACACACAGACTTGACTAAAGGCTATATTTAAACCTAAATGACCGTTATTGGAAATTACACTATTTTGTAGTGAGGTTAATCCACTAACCTCGACGGGTTTTGAAATCAATAATTTATTCCAAAATTATCATGATATTACTAAGATATATTGAACTAAGGTTTATGAGGAGATTTTGTAATGAAACTGAGACAGAGACTGCCATAGTAATGCACGTAGCAGTTCACCAAATATACCGTTTGGAAATCTCCAATGCTCAAATCGAGCAGGTCGTGTCCTAGCGTTGGGGAACAGAAGATGAAATTGGAGGGATAGCTCCATAATATCTGTGCTTTGGTCATGTGCTCACGCCAAGATATGTTTTGTACTCGCATAAGAAGCTTGGTGTAGGTGCGCCATCCAGTCTACCTGTAGCTCTTTCTTCATGGTCGCAGATCTCATATCCATATAACCTTCTACTCTCTACCCATGCTCTAAGCTTTTTTTTTTCACTTTTTTTCCCTTGAGATACGGATTGCCATAAGTGTGTAGTTACTTGCAGCATACCAAGCTTGTCCTTTGCGTGATTATGCATGAGTAGTCATGTCGCATTGGCATGCAAAGGTCCATACTATTAATTCTTGTGTAATTCAACAGATTGTCCTTTTACACTTGCTAACCGGTATTTTTTCAATCCCGACGATGTTATGTTTCCGTGTATTTCGGCCCCCCCGTCTCCTTTGTGTAGGTCCCCCTCCTGCATTTTCCCGATGTCTTTAGATACATTCCTGACTCTTTGGTGTCTTTGCTTTCTGCGCGCCCCTCAGGCTTTTTCAGATCCGGAACCCATCCAGCTGGTGGGCGTATTGTGTGTTGTCTGCGGAGGCTCCCCTGCCCACCCTTCCAGTGTTTCTTTTATAAAGAACTTATTAGAAATTCCTAATTACCGGGTGTCTCAAAAAAAAAAGAAACCCTCGAAGCGCACTCTAATTTCACAATAGAAAAGAGTAAACCAAACAAATGTAATACACCAATCGAAATACATGTTCATAGGTTTTTCCGACTCGAAAAGATCTTTTCCAAAGGACACGATATTGACGCGTGTTTGATGGGCCGAATTGCACCCAATTTGTACCACTTTCTTTCATCTTTATCCACGGATTGTTTACGGTCGCATGGTTATGTCCTAAGCTGTCCTTTAGACATACAACCTCTCCAAGCACATTCTTTCGTTGCATGATTTCTTTGTTTTGCGACAGACCAGTTCTGACATTGAAAAGGTAGTTTTCAATATTAATTAGAATTCTAATATCTCGTCCATTCCTTTTTACTGGCGCTGCTCTGCCCCCTCCACCCCCACTTGCTGCCTCTAAGACCACGACGACGATGCAGGCTTGCGCTCTCTTTTTTCCATTGTCCAATAAGTGGCTTCTAATCTTCTTGTCCGTCGTATGCTTTCAAAAAGGCAGAGGTTATTCTATTGCGAAGTTCTGGCAGTTTGCTGGGTTCCTGCTTAATGTTCCCCTTGGGCGAAGTCTACCGAGTCAAATTATCGGCATCTTCGGCAACATAGTAAACCTTGCCTTTGCAAGCATCCGACGGACAAGAATGATTAGAAGCCAATAAATGGAAATGGAAAAAAACGCAAGCCTGCAATCCGTGGTCCAGACGGCCCAGCTTCCCCAAGTAGGGGGAAGAGCAGCGCAGTAAAGAAGAATGAGGCAAGATCTTGAAATTTCTAATAATTGAAACTAAACCTTTTGCAATATCAGAACTGACCTTTGTCCAAAAGAAACCAAAAAAGAAATCATGACAAATCGACCATGATCGTTGGGAATGTTATTGTCTAAAGACTACTGAAAGAGTAACATCCAAGAGAAATGAAAAGTGGTACAAATTTTCAATCGGGCCATAACTCGGTCATATGTGTCCTTTTTTGAAAGATCTTTTCGGTGTCCGAAACCTAATGAAAGCACTTTTCAGATGTGGTATTAATTTGTATGGTTGCCTTTTTCTCCTCGTGAAATAGAGGGCACTTTGAGGGTTTCCTTTTTTTTAGACCAACCCGGAGTCCTGAAAACAGACACAGCCTCTCAATTTGGTTTGGGCCACAATTGAACAAATACAGGATTTTTGCTGTTTTTTTAACCCCTGGCTTGGGTCATGTGGGATGTCTGACATTTAGTTATCCAAGATTTTTAATAATACTGTTCAGAATCCGACAATTTAACAAAATGTTGCAGATGGCTATTCTCGAGTGGTAAAGAATATCCCGGAATTCCTTCTTGGCATCAAAGTAACCCTCACTAACAGCTCCAAGTTAAATTACTTTCAAGTGCAGATTGAAATATCTTTAACCCTTTGAACCCGACGCACCGCTTGACCCTCTCGGGGTGCGTATCCATATACCCGATGATCCGTCTACTCATAAGCTATGGTATGTCAGAAATCCGATGCGCCGCTAGCCCGGCTCATGTATTTGAATACACTTGTTTTGTTTAATATGGGAAGCTACTAGGGTACTTGGATACCAAAGTTCAAGGGTCAAATGTTTTCCGATTGTGTTTTACATGACGCGAAATCCTACGGTGATTTTTGGGTAAGCTTGTGTTGGTTTTGGACCATTTTACAAGAATACGCACGGAGGGTCTGTACCACAATGGGATTTTATTGAATCATGTTAGATTACAGTTGACAGTAATGAGGAGGTGAGATCCTATTGATTCTGAGTTATTAAGGAGGATTTTGAGACTGAGAAACTTGATATTTTAAGATGCATGGACATGACTATGTTATCATTTTAATTCAGATGATATCGGGTCCATATATATAATGTAGGCGACAACATGCGAGAGTGATATGATGTGCCTGCTGCTGCTCTCAGTTGGGGCAGGTGCAGGGGGAAAGTTGTTTACTGTTTCCAGGCCCACCTAGGTGCAGCGGTGCCTGTTGCAGTCCAACTAGCTGTTTTTTGTAAGTTTAGAAATTTTGAAGTGATTCTGATACAATTTGGGGGTCAATTTTTAAATTATTTCTGACAAAAAAATGTTTTTAAGGGGCCCTCACGGAATCTGGGGTAGGGGGTATGTGCTGTGCATATTGGGTAGGATTCAAAGGGTTAAATATCACCCAATCTTGGCTAACCCCTTGTCCAATGCAAACTCTCTTCAAGCTAACTTTAAGCAAAGACCCGATTTGTTTTACTTCCCAGTTTATATATTTTCCCTGAGAGGTTTCTAGATTTCTCAAGAGACTATAAAGTATTACATAATTAGACTTGGTCTTGTATTAGGATCATTTACTCATATGCTGTAGTATTAGCCACAGGTTGCATACACTTGTAGATTATTCTAGCAAGTTCTCCTCTATTCTAAATATTCTAAATGCTTGTTGATGTAGATTATGATTCATCCAGTAGAGAATAATGTAGAAGAAATTATGAATCAAATACCGGACTAGCCTTGCAGAGGTTAAGAACTGCAATATTTCGTCCGAACACTTCGGACTTCATCAGGCAACTGCGATGTTTCAGGTTGGTCATATGTCAAACGGCTGGGAAAATATATAAACTGGGGAGTAACACCGTAGATCCAGTGCCAGCGAACTTCAAAATTCCGCAGTTTACATACACACTCAAGAAACAGGACACAAAGTGGATTTGGAGGACACTGTCCTTTTGGATCGTGAAGACAATTGGCTCCAGTGAGGTATCCGGGAAGCCATTTGGGAGCGAGTGGAAAACCCATCCCTAAACAAAAAAGGGGTCCTACATTTCCAGCTCTCTCATGCATGGGATCAATCTTTAATTGGTACATGTATTCCCCGCCGTTTGACACGTGACCAACCTGAAACATCGCAATTGCCTGATGAAGTCCGAAGTGTTCGGACGAAATATTGCAGTCCTTAACCTCTGCAAGGTATAGTCCAGTATTTGATTCATAATTTCTTGTACATTCTAAATGCTTATCTAGAACTTTCTCATAATTACTGTACTGACCCTAGTATAGTCCCACCTGCTTTTAACCTGAAATTAGCTTGAATTTAGGGGGTAGGATTATAATGGATCTCCACCCTAACTTGAAACACACAAGCATCAATATTTCAGCCTTTTGGAGTGTAACTTATTCCAAATATTTTCATGTGTCAAATGAGGTGTGTGATCAACAAAGACCTGTAAATGAACTGAAGCATAATTTTGTAAAGAAAATCACTAGAAGATACTACCAAAACAGTAATGATTGTAACAAAAATTGCATGTAATCTTATTGTCTTCCAGCATAAAACTTAAGGTGGGATTATAATAGGATTTTCTACTCTTCATCAGATTATTTCAAAACTGGGGTGGGATTATAATCGAGCATGGGACTATACTCGGGTCAGTATGGTAACTCTATTAAACCTTAAAATATTATTTGAGTCTTTTAGCACAATCTACAGGGGCGGATCCAGGATTTGAAAAACGTCAAAATTACCAGGGGCTGAAGGCTGAAACTTGTCCAAAATGGGCTGATTTTGCAACATTTTGCAGATTTACCGGGAGGCGCGTGCCCCCTCCACCCCCTCCCTAGATCCGTGCCTGATCTACATGTTATAACCATACTCTAAATTAGGAAAGTGACATCAATTTCTCACAGTTATGTAAAAGTTCCACAGCCTCTCCTCAACATACTAAAACAACCATTTATTTTTCGATTAATTTTCAGCTCTGAATGACTTGGGGTTCCGTGTTTCCATGCAGCTCGTTCAGCTGGTAATCAACAAATACGACATCCGTGCCAGACGCTCCCTCAAACTTGACGACTTCATACAGGTCTGTGTCATGATGCGGTCACTGACAGATTCGTTTAGAGCACGCGACACAAATATGACAGGGACGATAAATATAAGCTACGAGGATTTCATGTGTATGGTACTATTGAATAAACCTTAAGAAGTGCTTTTACATTCTACTTATAAGCTTTTACCATGGTACAAATCAAATGTCTCACTATGAGCTAATTATAATAGCCTCATTTCCCATGGCATAGTTCAGTAGCTTACATTCAGAAAATACACCCCCTGATTTTTTGGGATTATTTATGATACCCAGAATACACAAGGTCACTTGGTGTTAATATGTAGGCATACATCTCACTGAACTGTGACCTTGATAGATGAGCATATTTATAGCTTCAGTAGCTTCCATTTCCATGTGTAGAAAAAAAAAAAAAAAAAAAATAGAAAATACACCCCCCCCCCCGATTGTTAGGGTATGATTTATGATACCCAGAATACACAAGCTCACTTTGTGTTAATACATAGGCATATATCTCATTGAACTGTGACCTTGGTAGATGAGCATATTATAACTCGTGTCCCTGTGAGCCAATAGTCTCAATTCCCATGGCACAGTTCAGTAACTTTCATTCATCAGTTAATTCATACACAGCACACTGAACTTTGTCCTTGTGGATGAGCATATTGTAGCTCATAACTATGTAAGCCAATATAGTCTCAATTCCAATGGCACAGTTCAGTAACTTCCATTCATGAGTTAATTCATACACAGCTAACTGAACTTTGTCCTTGGGGATGAGTATATTGTAGCTCATAACTATGTAAGCCAATATAGTCTCAATTCCCATGGCACAGTTCAGTAACTTTCATTCATCAGTTAATTCATACACAGCTAACTGAACTTTGTCCTTGGGGATGAGTATATTGTAGCTCATAACTATGTAAGCCAATATAGTCTCAATTCCCATGGCACAGTTCAGTAACTTTCATTCATCAGTTAATTCATACACAGCACACTGAACTGTGTCCTTGGGGATGAGTATATTGTAGCTCATAACTATATAAGCCAATATAGTCTCAATTCCAATGGCACAGTTCAGTAGCTTACATTCATCAGTATATTATAGTAAATACCCCCCCCCCCGGTGTGGGAGTATGATTTATGATACCCAGAATGCTTAAATCATTTCATGTATCGCATAGATGTACATAGAGTTCATTGAACTATGCCTTAGTGGGTGAGTATAGTAGTAGTACTTGTAGTATACTGCCATAGGACTTTTCTTTTCTTGTAACATAGCTAGAATTTAACCATAACTCTCGGCACACACCCAAAACTTCCAACTTCAGTCTTTCAACTTATTTACCTAATTACAACTTTGAAATTGCACTTTGGGTAAAAATATGGTCCATTTTGTACCAGTTCACACAGTGGTCTATGGGAACATCACCTCAAAATGGCTGCCATGTGACTTGTGTTGTCAGTATAGAACACAAAATTGTGGTGTGGAGTCAGCCAAACTCCCATCATGCATTGTAAAATTGACTGGCTTTGAACCCCAATGACATGTTGAATTAACCAAGGCCTCTGGACTTTTCCTGGTTAATTCTTTAGAATAGGCACAAATACACTATCGCTGATTACCAATAATAAAAATGAGGGAGGTGGCAGACGCTCTTTCGCACCTACCGAGGTCAAAGTTCCATATTAATAAAAATATTAGAACTGCATTACTACTGTATTCATCATAGCAACTACTGTAAAAGTGATAATTTTCGCGCATGTAATTTTTCGCGTTTCAGCATTTTTTTAACATTTTTGCTTGTTTTTAAATTCGCTCTTTTCAGCTATCCTACATAGACCTACACACAAAGTAAACATTTTCGCGGGTTTTTAATTTCGCGCTAGTTCAGAAGTGCGCGAAAGCGCGAAAATTAATGTAGCGCGAAAATTTCCACTTTTACGATATGAACTTAATATAGCTTGCACTATTTTGGAAACCATATTGAAAATCTGCATAAAAACATTGTGCCTGATCTTAGCGACGGTAAACTTTCTGAACAAACCACATGCCACAAGGTAGAAATAATTATTCATAAACAAGTTGTGCTGAGGATCGGACTATTTTGAAAAGTTGCATCACCATCAAAACAGGAAGGAAATACTTGCAAACTGTGCCTAATTAAAGAACTGTTTGTATCTACTATCTTCTATTTGTTAATTTTTATTATGTACAAAAAATTACTGGCAATCTAGTTAGGTCATTTGAAGCAATTCTGTGACCATGGAGAGCAGAGCATCATTTCTCAGTGGATTTGTCTTCTATGAAGGTTGATTAACAAATTTAGCTGGGGTGCCCCTCGTGAAAGTGTGGGCAGAATCCAGGAGGGGGGAAATTCATAATGCAGGGGTCAAAAATGAAAAATGCTTGGATTGCTGTAAAAAGGTAACCAAAGTGTTCATCTTGTTACAAGGATTGCTGTAAAAAGGTAACCAAAGTGTTCATCTTGTTACAAGGATTAAAAAAAGGTATAGTTTGTACTTCTTACAATGTATGGTTATGGAGATATAAGACAAAATCGTCAAAGGTCATCACCAATGGTTAAATATTTAATATTGCTCCGATTTCTTTAAAAAAAGGGCTCAAATTGTTCATCTTCTCTCAAAGACTGCAACATAAAATATTTGCACTGTGTAATATATTTTTAGAATTTGGAGATCAATAGAGGTCAATGGCATTGACCATGAAATTAGCAAATTAAAAAGAATAATCATCATATAAAATGGGGAAACAGTGCCATAATCATCAAAGGAAGGCTTTAGTTTGGTTGAGGGGTATTTCATTTCCCTAAAATTAAAGGGATAAGCAGTGATTTGCTGATCCGAAACATCGAAAAAATCCTCAAAATTCGTATTTTGGTATTTTTTGTTACTGGCATAGATGTGCCAACATAACCTACAAGTGGTTGGCTTGAAATCTGTGCACTAAAGACAAGGCATTACTTTTTATCTGATTTTATAATTTCTAGATGTGTGTATCAAAATTCCGACTTAAGATCTAAAAAGCTTTTCCGTGTGAATATCACAGATTTATAAGCGTAATATTGTGCACCATGTCCTGTACAGTTTGACCTCAAACACAAATATTTATTTTTGTTTATTTTGTACTGGTGTTAAGAACAATCAGCTGTTTTGTGGAGATTTTGAGACGTCATCGATGTGTGTCTATTTGCGGGAGACTTTATGACAAATTTCATTATTTTTTTCACTATTTGGCATTTTTGTTCCTACATTAAAGCAGTTATATGCAATTGGACATACTTATCTTTGATTTATACTGTAAAAAAATGCATTTCCACATTTTTTATTCTCTCACATTATCACTGCTTATCCCTTTAATATAGACGGCCTGCTTCTATTTCAAATGTTAAATTTCCTGTAACTTTCCATCAGTCTTATATTGTTCACATTGGGCTAGTTTATTTGAAATACACACCCCCTCTGTGGAGCATTTACTTAGTCTTCCACATGGAGGGAGTATAAATTATAAATGGAATAGCCCATTGCATAGTGGTGTTATTGTGATGTTATACATTGACTTGTACCATGGATTCCAAAATTTAGTATGTGTAGATGTTTGTCGAATTGCCTCATATGTTCTGTGTTTGTTGTTAAATTGTGTATGATTTTGTAATTAATACTCAGTATATGACTTTTAGAGTCTTGAATCATTAATCATTGTAAGGGACATATATTAGGAAACTAACTCATATCCAATAGGTGTATAACTATGTTAAATTTTAAAGCCACTATCAGTTATTTCTTCAGAAGAACACCCTCAATTTTTGTGGAAGTTGAGTTCTTTGGCTCCACAAACAATGTTATGGAGAGCCTATGTGATCATGCACGTGGGCATGCACGTTCGGACTAAACCGAATAGTTGATGAATTTGTAACATGGCACGGTGATAGAACATGATGAGTCATGTGCTGTATGTATACCTTTGGACAGATCATGAATATTAATGAGCTCATTTGCATATTTTCAATAAAGTGTAATTCAACCACCATACCACCTAAAGCAAGTGGCCCATTATCAGTTGTGGGGGCCATCTTAAAGGCTGATTCAGAGATTTCAAAAATATAATTTTTTTGTGTAATAATTAAAAATAGTCAACTAGAACTAAAGATAGTCACCTAAAATGCTCAATTCCAAAGTTTGAGATGATTAGGATTTTTAGTTTTCACGCAGTAAACATTTATGTACATTTTTGCGTGCCATAGGATACTGTGTATAATAAAAATTCCGGATCCGGAATTTTATAACAAAGGTGTGTGATTTTCCGATATGAAGGACTTCGATTTGAGCTGAGCTATTTCACACAGTGATTAGTATATGGGTCAAGCATTATGTATTTGCCAAAAACACGATTTGTTTGAAAATGAGGGCGCCCTCTCAGAATCTCCGAGTCAGCCTTTAATTACACTGCATAATTCTTGTCGTCATTATTTTAACTGAAATTGCTGATGTCTTTTCCTAACATTCTTTTTAGATTGTCTTTTTTAACCTCTGAGGGGTTATACCACCTTATATGTCCTATTTAGGACACACTATATGTCAGGATCCCAACCATCATTTTTCACACTAATTCACCCGTAGTCAAACTATTTGAGACAATTGGCATTTTATATTGTCTGGACCATGATGGTGTAGCTTTTAAGTAAGAAATTCCTGCACTTATAATCACATCTCAAGAAATATCTGTTATAACATTTGTTGTATGGACATATGAGTGTTTTTTGTCCCACAAAGTCCAGCCGTGGGCCATAACTTTTTTTACCTGTGAGCTATTCTAGCCAAACTGGGCAATCATGTAGCTTATCACATTGGGCTCCTCTACACCAAGGCACCACGATCCCATCATGAAGTAAATTCGAGATCCCTATCTGTGTAACTTGTGTTGGACTGTCAACACGATGCACATTTTCACACTGTTACAGGCGAGGAGGTTGTGACATTTAAAAACAAATGTAATGCGCAAGTGCACGTATGCAGCGAGTAATGAAAACCCATTTAAGCATGGCACTGCACAACGCAGTATAAACCTCGCTGAAAGCGCTTTTCTTTCCGCACTGCCTACGCTGTGCAGTAACTTGATACGCCAGTGTAGACAACACGCAGGCCACGGAAGCACCACATTGATCTGCATTAAGTCGGTTCTTGTGGCTCGTGTAGAGAAGCCCATTGTCATTCACTGCTCTTAGGTGCGCTTCTGAGTCTGGCCATAAGGGTAGGACATTTTGTTTTTTTAATGCCAACACTTTTGCCTTCTTTTCTAGCTATTTTAACCAAACTTTATCTTCATTTTTCACACAATCTACGTACCATTCTAGCCAATGCTTCAGATGCTCTCTTGGCTCTGTCACGGGATGGGAGAATGTCACAGAGGCCCATTGAGATAACCTTGTTCTAGCTATTCTAACAAGCAGGTTAAAAGTTAGCCCTCAAAAGGTAATACTATGTCTAAATACAGATTAGAAAAGTGTTAATTTCCAAACCTCTAGTGATACTCCACTAGGGTGTTTGTCAAAACGAGCCAAATCAGAAGTAAGGGTTTCTACCTTACTGACGGTGATGCATTTGTGTCCTTTTTGTAACAATGGGACCAACAACTGAACCGCAGTATGAGGTTTGGGTATGGTTCTTTGACCAACTAATATTACTCCCCTCACCAACTTTTCTTAAAGGGTGGATTGCCTGATTTAAGTCTATAAATTTTATCTTGTATAGAATGGCCTTCACACTCAAAACCCCATCTTAAAGTTTTGTGGCCGATATTTCAACCCATTTTGAAGAGCTAAAAACATGATTTTGTAATTCCCCCATAGAGTACTCTGACAATTTATATTGGTCGACCAAATTCGGGCATATTTTTTTTTCTAACATCCAACCACATCCTTTAGCCCTAAATTTCACAGGAACTTAGAAATAGAGCTTTCTACTGGATACAAAATGTCTTTGACCACTCCGTGGAAAAATCTTGGGGACCTTTAAGGATTTTAGTACCTGAATAAATCTCGGCACAATAACCTTACGGAGTTGAATGGGGTCCTCAGCACCAAAGAAAACTTTACACATACTGTTTGTTTGTAATAACCCCTCTCCCCCATAATGCCACCACTATTTTTTTTTTTTCACTTGAAAGTCAAACCCCAAATCTGTTAAAATCCTATACAAATGCAAAACAGTCATTGCAAAATCCAATTAAACATTGGCATCATTGCAATGTTATTCTCTCAAAAAAGTTAGTTCATCTTCCGTAAATGCCCTTTTTTTTAAAATGCAGTGCCCTATGCCTATGGTTCTTATTATTGTAATAATGGCAGTTGAAAGGTAAATGGAAATCTGACCAAGAAGTCTGGCAATAAAAAAAAAATTGCTCTAAAATGGCTTAATGAAACCAGTCCACCTATTATTTACATGCTTGATGTTTAACGATGATAGCTGCTTGAAACATTGAAAGTGTCCAGCCATTCGCTGGTAATTGTGCAATGCAGTGCCGTGAAGGTTCGAAGGGGATTTGCCTCTTAAATTGTTGCAGAAATTGTAAATGTGTTCTCAATTGGATGTGATTTTTTTTTGCTTTTATGAACTCTTTACCAACCTAATTAAACTCATTGCTTATGCGACCTACTTTACTCCAATTTCGGGTATGATTTCAAGGTTTTGTTACAGATTACATTTTAAAATTTACAATATTTGTGAATTATTTGACACAAAATTATTCAAAATTCATTACAAATTAAAGGTGGTTGTTCCGCTTTATGTGTATTGTGTTCGTTACTTGATATGATAGCCTGCAC
>JAMKCH010007049.1:0-34467 GCA_023653785.1 Ophioderma brevispina
AGGACGTTGAAGCTGACGAGAAGTAAACGGAAGGGCTCCGCATACTGTGGCCGGGCGATTCAGCGCAAGGGGAGACTTCGGCGCTCCGTTCCGTCGGCGGATTCCCCTCGTGAACCCTGACGGGATGGTTAATGCTATCGCCCGTCGCGCGCATTTCTCCAGCGCCTCTGGGGTTGGCGACCGACCGTTGATCGGCGATTGGACGCGGCGAAGGCAGGTACCTCATCCTGCTCCTCGGGGCGAAAGAGGAAGTATAGTCTCGCGTCGCTATCGGTCTCAAGGTCGAGGAAAGATGAACACGTTCCGCGGCCATGCTCGGCCTTCGGGATAGGGTGGAGCCGCCAGACTCCCAGCCTCGTGCGGCGTCACGCGGGACTGTCCTCAGTGGCCCGCTCGATCGTGCGGTCGAGAAAGGCTGGCTCGCCTCTCAGGTGCACGGGGTCGGCCAACTGGCCGGGCGACTTTTCGACCGTCTTGAACACGACTCAAGGAAGTCTAACAGGGCCGCAAGTCGACAGGGCCGGATACGAATCCCCTAGGCGCAATGAAAGCTAAAGGACGTGTAGGGCCGTCCGAGTCTGGGGGGATCCTCGTCCTTTGGGCGAGGCGCACCAAACGCCCCGTCTCGTCCGCCTTGCTCGGTGAGGCGGAGGAAGAGCGTGTTTACGCTGGACCGAAAAGATGGTGAACAATGCCCGGGCAGGATGAAGCCAGAGGAGACTCTGGTGGAGGTCCGCCGCGATTCTGACGTGCAAAGCGATCGCCCGACTTGGGTATTAGGGGCGAGAAGGACTAATAGAAACATCGTAGTAGCGTTCCCGCCGAAGTTTCCCTCAGGATAGCTGTCGCTCATTGAAAACAAGTTGTATCTGGTAAAGCGAATGATTAGAGGTATTGGGGCCGAAACGACATAACACCTATTCTCAAATTTAAAATGGTATGAAGTCCGACTCGCTGACTTGGAGCCGGACAACGATTGTAATGCGAAGCAGCCAAGTGGCCCTATTGGTAGCAGGACTGGCGCTGCGGGATGTACCGTACGCCCGGTTAGAGCGCTTCACTTCCCGCTCCGTCGCTCATCAGACCCCCAAAGAAAAGGTGCACTTGGTTGATATGAGACATGCAGACGGTGGCCATGGAAGTGGGAATCCGCTAAGGAGTGGGTAACAACGCACCTGCCGAAAGTCAACTAGCCTGAAAAGGATGGCGCTGAAGCGTGACGCTCATACCGGGCCGTCGGCGGCGGTGCAGTACGCCCCGACGAGTAGGAGGGACGCGGTGGTGAGCCACGAAGCAGACGGCCGAGAGGCCGCGCGGGCCGCCACGGCGCAGATCTTGGTGGTAGTAGCAAATACTCAAGTGAGAGCATTGAGGGCCGAGTCGTGGGAGAGTAGGGGTTCCATGTGAACAGCCGTTGCACATGGGTAAGCCGATCTAAGGCCTAGGGAAGTTTCCGATCTGATGAGGCGGCGGCAGCGCCCGCTTCGCGTGGGTTTGCGCCCCATGGCCGAAAGGGAATCGGGTCAATATTCCGGAACCTGAAGGCTGGAGCCCGCCATCATTTTGGTGGTCATCGCTGCACACGCTATGGAGCCCGGAGACACTGGCCGGAGCCCCGGGAAGAGTTGTCTTTTCTTTGTAAGGGGCGGGTTTCCCCGAAAACCGACTGGATCGGAGATTAGGGACCAGCAGGCCCCTAAGCGCCGCGTCTGGAGGCGCCGGCCCGGTGTTGCACTGGCCGGTCCTTGAAAATCGGTGGGACGAGCGTGGACTCTCGCCTCAGGGCGTACCATAACCCGCAGCAGGTCTCCAAGGTGAACGGCCTCTGGTCAATAGAACAATGCAGGTAAGGGAAGTCGGCAAGCCGGATCCGTGAACTTCGGGAAAAGGATTGTCTCTGAGGACTGGGTCGGTCGGGCCGTGGCTGGAAGCAGGCACGGACACTCAGCGTGACTGGCGAGAGCCGGTCGATGTTGGCTTCGGCCTTCTGAGACCGGCGAACCCGGACTTTGCATGGGTCCGCTTCGTGGACCGTCCTGGCTGCGTGGCAGCCCGCCTCGCGTTGTCGGCCTCGGGCGGCGCCAAACAGCCGGCTCAGAACTGGTGCTGAACCAGGGGAATCCGACTGTCCAATTAAAAAACATAGCATTGCGATGTCCGCAACCCGTCGTTGACGCAATGTGATTTCTGCCCAGTGCTCTGAATGTCAAAGTGAAAGAAATTCAATGAGCCGCCGGTGGGGGTAAACGGCGGGAGTAATTACCTCTTAGGTCGCCAAATGCCTCTCATCCTAATTATTGACGCGCATGAATGGATTAACGAGATTCCCACTGTCACTATCTACGTATCTAGCGAAACCACAGCGAAGGGAACGGGCTTGGCAGAATCCGCGGGGAAAGAAGACCTGTTGATTCTGACTCTAGTCTGGTCTTGTGAAGGGACATGAGGGGTGTAGAATAGGTGTGAGGCCTCTGGCCGACGGAGAAATACCACTACTCTCATAGTTTTCTTTACTTACTCGGTAACGGGAAACGCCCCGCGTGGGTCCAGGCTACTGGCGCTAAGCACCCGGCCTCCGAGTTGGGTGCGACCCGTTCCAACGACAGCGTCAGGCGGGGAGTTTGACTGGGCGGTACATCTGTCAAAGGTAAACGCAAGTGTCCTAAGGCCAGCTCCAGCGAGGACGGAAACCTCTCGTAGATCCGAAGGGCAAATGCTGGCTTGATTTTGATTCTCAGTATGACTACATACCGTGAAAGCGTGGCCTAACGATCCTTTGACTTTCGGAGTTTGAAGCAAGAGGTGTCAGAAAAGGTACCACAGGGATAACTGGCTTGCGGCAGCCAAGCGTTCATAGCGATGTTGCTTTTTTATACTTCGATGTCGCTCTCCTATCCTTGTGAATCAGAATTCACCAGCGGTGGATTGTTCACACCACTAATAGGGAACCGTGACTGGTTTTTAGACCGTCGTGAGACAGGTTAGTTTTACCCTACTGAATTACAGGTCGGCGGTTACGGCAATTCTGCTCAAGTACGATAGGAACCGCAGATTCAGACCGTTGGTACACGTGCTTGTTCGAGAGGACAGTGTACGAGCTACCATCTGATTGATTACGGTACGGCTGAAAGCCTCTTATGATGACGTTCAACCTCCACCTCAGAATCCCGGCTGGTACGCGTCGACAAACCACCGGCGTTCCGCTAGCGAGGTAGGCCCCGGGCGCTACGCTCACACCCTTTCGAGGTAGAATGGCCCGTGTTTTCGCGAACACTTGGACGCAGCGACGGTAGCCCCGAACTGTCCGCTGTTCCAACGCGGCATCAAGTCCGCATTGGAGAGGAACGCCAATCACTTGGCACAGACGACGTTGGGTATGACATCGAGGTGTCGTGCCCAGTAGAGCATCTCGTCTCTTCGCTGCGATCTGCTGAAACTAAAACTTACAGATCCGAGGGATTTGCCCGCAACAGACGGGCGAATCTCCGGCAGCGGCCGTGCTCGCTGCGTTGCGGGGCAGCAGCAGGGCATGGCCGCTGACGCACAATCCACGCTCCGGTGTAACTTGCCCGCGACAAGACGGGCGGGTGCTGGCCGTCCGGCCTCCGACCTTAGTGGCTTGCCCGGCCTGCCGTGGCCCTGCCACGATCCGGAGCGTGCTTTTAACTTTGTTCCAACATGGTCGATGCGTGGGGGGAGTTGTGCCGGGGCGTTCGCCCGGCCGCCCAACCCTTGTTGGCCTTTGCTTTCTGGCACTGGTCAACTTGATATGATAGGAGTTTGTTGCTGCCGTGGCCCGGCACTGGTCAACTTGAAATGATTCGGAGTTGGTTGCTGCCGTGGCCCGGCACTGGTCAACTTGAAAGGATACGGAGTTGGTTGCTTCCGTGGCCCGGTTAGGTACATTTGTAAAAAAAATCAACCTCTTGGCCATGCATCCTGCCGTGGCCCTGCTGGGTATATGCTTTGGCCTGCCACGTGATGTTCCGCACATTGTGCGATTTGTTTGGAGCTATACTTTGGTACATAACATACCAGAATGATGCGACTTGCTCCCTCCACTTAACCTGCCGTGGCCCTACTTGTACAATGGCTGGCTGCCGTGGCCCTCTCTTGGGGAAAATTGGCTGCCGTGGCCCCACTTGGCGAAAAGTGGCTGCCGATGGCCCTCTGGGGAAAAGTGGCTGCCGTGGCCCTACTTGGGGAAAAGTGGCTTGCGTGCCCTACTTGTGGAAAAGTGGCGGTCCGTGGCCCTACTGGGGAAAAGTGGCCCCCTGCGGTGGCCCACTTGGAAAATCTCTCTGCCGTGGCCCTACTTTGTAAAACGTTTCGCTGCCGTGGTCCTACTTAGTGTAATGTTTCGCTGCCGTGGTCCGGCGGCTAGTTGAAGTTTCGCTGCCGTGGCCCGGCTAGTTGAAGTTTCGCTGCCGTGGTGGCCCGGCTAGTTGAAAGTTGCGCTGCCGTGGCCCGGCTCAGTTGAAGTTCGTGCCGTGGAGGAAAAACGAAAAAAAAAACAGGTATGAGATTTTGTCAGAAGTTGCGTATGCATTCACATGAACGTCGATTGCTATCTCTGTGAGAGCGGGGAGATTCAGTTGGCCAAAGTTGTGTTTTTTGAAGGCGATTAACCATTACGTTCGCCGAATGACATGGAAAAGCACTTTTGAAAGATAACTGGCCTTTTGGGCTTTCTAGACTGGGAAAGAGCAAAGTGGTCGCTAAACATTGTTATCCCCTAACAGGCTGTATTTGGGCGTTAACATGACTTAGTAGTTAGATAAATCATAACGTTACCAAAGGGGGGAACTCATCATCTACTACAATTATTACACAGGAATAAACAAAAGCTGCACCATAGGGCACAATGTACAGGGCGCCAGAGAAGTTCGGTCCAGGGGAACCTTGGTGTGATAGGCTTACATGGTGCGGTCGGGTGCGGGATGTATGTACTTGAATGTACCACACTTTATATGTCACTGATAAGATCACATACCACAAATACCACAAAAATATTTGTTGTAGGTCTGTACACTATGGTATACACCAGGCTGGATAATAAACCAAGAGCGGAATCGCGCGTGTTATTGAATAGGCCAGAAGCGAAACCCATTCTACTCTCACCTCTCGCGCCATCCTTGTTGTTGCGCAACCAGCTGGCGCGTCGTCGCTGTTACTGCCCACGAACACGCACCTACATATCTGTGCGTGCGCGTTATGTTAGGGGTGTAAGGGGAGATGGCCTGTTGATTGCGCTGCCACCTCCTGGCGGTGCGCGCCAGATGTGGAGTTGGAATTTTGATTTGCGGACGTGACTGCCAATTATGCATGTGTGTTTGCCAAGAATCTGCCCTAAGGTGAGCGAAGAAAATGAACCAAAACTATTGCAAACCGCACACCGGCACTCGCTGCCGTGCCCCGGCTTGGTGGAAAATGGCGCTGCCGTGGCCTGGCTTGGTGGGGAAAAATGGCCGCGCGCTTCCGTGGCCCGGCTAGATAAGAACTGGCCGGCCGTGGCCCGACTAAGTGAATATCCCTGCCGTGGCCCGGCTTCTAGGATAAGAAGTGTTGCCTGCCGTGGCCCTGCTAAGTGAATGCAACTGCCGTGGCCGGCTCAGATAAGAATTTGTGTGTGCCGTGCACGGCTAGGGAATTATCCCTGCAGTGGCCAGCTAGATAAGAAGTGTGCCGCCGTGGCCTGCCTAAGTGAATGCAACTGCCGTGGCCCGGCTAGATAGATGAAGAAATGTCGCTGCCGTGGTACCCGGCTAAGGAATATCCCTGCGTGGCCCCGCCAGCCAGGATAAGAAAGTCGCTGCCGTGGCCCTGCTAAGTGAATATCACTGCCGTGGCCCGACCAGATAAGAAATGTCGCTGCCGTCGTGGCCCTGCAAGTGGTGAATATCACTGCAGTGGCCCGACCAGATAGAAACTGATGCTGCCGTGGCCCTGCCTTAAGTGAAACACTGCCGTGGCCCGACAAGATAAGAAACGTCGCTGCCGTGGCCCTGCCTAAGTGAATATCACTGCCGTTGCCCGACCAGATAAGAAAGGGCGCTGCCGTGGACGCTAAGTGAAGATCAATGCCGTGGCCCGACACCAGATAAGAAATGTCGCTGCCGTGGCCCGGCTAAGTGAATATCACTGCCGTGGCCCGCACAAGAGATAAGAAATGTCGCTGCCCGTGGCCCTGCTAAGTGAATATCACGCCGTGCCCGACCAGATAAGAAATTGTCGGGCCGTGGAACTGGAAATGAATATCACTGCCGTGGCCCGACCAGCTAAGAAATGTCGCTGCCGTGGCCCTGCTAAGGGATATCACTGCCGTGGCCGACCAGATAAGAAATGTCGCTTGCCCGTGGCCATGCTAAGTGAATGTCCCTGCCGTGGCCCGGACTAGGTAAGCGGTGTCTCCAACTACTGTCGGCAGGGAATTGCCCGTAGCTTGCCGACTATTGTTGGCCATGTTCGGTTCCGCAAATGCTACTAGGAGACGTTGAGGGGCCATACAGCTTGATAAGAAAGTGCCCAGCTGCCGGTTTCTGATGCGCAGACCCACACCGGGGGTATGTGGTTCAGTTATGACGCGGCAGAAACGAAGGTGCCATTGGGCCGCCCAACTGCCGGGGACCAGCACGTATTACTATAGGGGAGTATGTCTCCTCAGCACGGGCCCATCGGGTGGGGTTTTGCCGACGGCCCGGGCGTGGTTGTGGGTCTGAGAGGGTAGTGTATTTTGGGCCAACGTTTTGGAGGCGGCAGACGGGCCGTCGGTTTCCCACTAGGAGTCGGATTTTACCGAGAGCGGATCTCGCTGGAGAGAGAGCTAAAATGAGGGTGCCGTATGCGAAAATCTGGATTTGATCGAGGACGCTTCGGTAGCGTTACATTGGCTGTGTACAAATAAATGATAGCATGCGCCCGAGGTCAAAAAAAAAACCGGCCTGTAGGGCTGGGCCTGGTTCGGGACCAGAACAGCTATATATTAGAGGGGTGGTCTCCTCTGAAAGCTAGACCTCGGCTCGAATGTCAAATATATACGATACTATTACAATAAGTAAAGACCTATATATTTTAATACTGCCTATAGGTATACAGTGATGTGACAGCGTCCGCTTGAGCGCGTTAGTGCGTGTTGGGGGGTGGGCCGCCGAGACCTAGCGCCAGCAAGACACAATGTTGGCACGGTAATTGACGGGAGAGAGAGCGATTGAGCGACCGACTGTATGCAAAAGCAGCGCCGGAAGCCTACTGCTCATCAGACGGCCAGCCAACGGCATAAAACGTCATGCGACAGCCAGGCCCGGTCCATAGGGATCGCCGTCTCTTGAAAAGCGCCCTCGCCGAGATTCTCAGGGGGCGCACTTGATGTGAGTGGTGCGAGAAAGAGCGGGGAGACTCTGAAAATGACCCCGGCGGAGTTCGGAAATGTGGGGAGGGGTCGAGAGGTCCTGGCCCCACTCGCCTAGTAGCGATAACAGGGGCCCATTGAGACCTCTGGTCACTTTGGCAACTAGAACAACTGAGCGGCGGCCTCGGGTCAGCGCCGCCAGACTTCGGATATATCGACTGGGTGATCCTGCCAGGTTCATATGCTTGTCTCAAAGAGTAAGCCATGCATGTGTAAGTACAAGCTTGCATCAAGCAAACTGCGGAGGGCCATTTTAAATCAGTCATGGTTCCTTGGAACGAGTTGCCACTACATGGATAACTGTGGTAATTCTAAAGCTAATACATAGCCACCAAGCGCCGACCGTACGGAAGGCGTGCTTTTATTGGAACAAGACCAATCGGTGTCCGCTTCGTTGGTGTGAACTCTGGAAACTTGGCAGATCGCACGGTCATCGTACCGGCGACAGATCCTTCAAACGTCTGCCCTATCAACTTTCGATGGTACGTTTATGCGCCTACCATGGTCGTACAAGTGGTAACGGAGAAGCAGGGTTCGATTCCGGAGAGGGAGCCTGAGAAATTGCTACCACATCCAAGGAAGGAAGCAGCGCGCGGCAAATTACCCACTTCGACACGGGAGGAGGTAGTGACGAAAAAATAACAATACAGGACCCTTTCGAGGCCCTGTAAATTGACTGAGTTACACTTTAAATCCTTTAACGAGGATCTACTGGAGGGCAAGTCTGGTGCCAGCAGCCGCGGTAATTCCAGCTCCAGTAACGTATATTAATGCTGCTGAAGTTAAAAAGCTCGTAGTTGGATCTAGGGCTTAGGGTAACGGTCCCTCGCAAGGGGTGCACTGTTTGACCTAGCTTCCCTCGCGTTGCCGCCCGCGTTCTCTTAAACTGAGTGCCGGGTGCGACCGGAACGTTTACTTTGAAAAAATTGGAAGTGTTCAATGCAGGCGCAACAGCCTGAAAAGCAGAGCATGGAATAATGAATAGGACTCGTCTAGTGCGTTGGTTTTCGGAGTCCGAGGTAATGATTGAGGGGGACTGACGGGGGCATTCGTATTGAGGTGTGAGAGGTGAAATTCTTGGATCGCCGCAAGACGACCGGACAGCGAAGCATTGCAAGAATGTCTTCATTAATCAGAGCGAAAGTTAGAGGTTCGAAAGCGATCAGATACCGCCCTAGTTCTAACCATAAAACTATGCGACCGGCGATTCGCCGGCGTTACGCCAATGACACGGCTAGCAGGCTTCCGGGAAACCAAAGTTTGGGTTCCGGGGAAGTAGGGTTGCAAAGTGAAACTTAAAGGAATTGACCGGATTAAAGGGCAAAACCAGGAGTGGAGCATGCGGCTTAATTTGACTCAACACGGGAAAAACCTACCCGGACCGGACACAGTAAGGATTGACAGATTGCGAGCTCTTTCTTGATTCTGTGGGTGGTGGTGCTTATGGCCGTACTTAGTTGGTGGAGCGATTTGTCTGGTCAATCCGATAACGAACGGGACTCTGGCTTGCTAAATAGTTGCGCCACCCGCCGGGGTGGGCGACAACTTCTTAGAGGGACTAGTGGCGTATAGCCACGCGAGATTGAGCAATAACAGGTCTGTGATGCCCGTAGATGTTCGGGGCCGCACGCGCGGCTACAAATGAAGGAATCAGCGTGATGTATGCCCTGGGCGGAAGGTGGGTTAATCCGTTGAACCTCTTCGTGATTGGGATAGGGTATTGTAATTATTTCCCTTGAACGAGGAATTCCCAGTAAGCGCGTGTCATCAGCTCGCTTGTGTGATTACGTCCCCCTCCCCTTTGTACACACCGCCCGTCGCTCTACCGATTGCAGGGTGTAGGAGATCCTTGGAATCGGACGGGTCTCGGGCCGGTTCCGCCGGCTCGATCCTGTGGCGAGAGCGATCAAACTTGATCATTTAGAGGAAGTAAAAGTGTAAACAAGGTTTCCGTAGGTGAACCTGCGAAAGGATCATTAACAGAAACGTGCATATGACCAAGGCAAAAGCCGCCCCGGCAAATGTGTCATCAAGGAGGTTCCCACCCACTTTTGCATGGTCATGCCGGGGCACACCCAAAAACACTCGGGGAGGGCACTCCCTTCGGGGACGGAATGGCACTGCCCATTAACCCATCTCCCACCGCGGGCGGGCCCGTCATGGAAATGGCGGGGGGCGATTCTCGACTGAGAGCGAGGTCGAAAGCCCCCGGTTCCTTTCCAGCTGATGGGGGATACGGAACACTTACCCCGCTAGTAGCTCTGGCGTGTGCGGCGGAAAGTGGGAGGCGAGTCGTCCCGTCCAGCGAAAGCTGGTTCGGGGGAGAGTAGGAGCATCGAAGTGCGAACCCAATCTTGACCGGCAGGGTAACCCCGCCCCGGGCCCGGCACCTGTGCGGAGACCGGCAGCCTGGGGGGGACTCGGCGGAACAACCGGGCCAGTTGAAAAGGCAAGCTCCACCGGTGAGCGTCGCGGCTGTTTGGGCTAAAAGATAGCCTCGGGGCACGGCCGCTTCGTTCCTGGTGGCGAGACCGACATGACCTTATTTTTTTTACCATGAAGTTTGATAAAAACCAAAAGCCCTCGGACAAACACTAAGACAATTCTCGGTGGGGGATCGCTCGGCTCGTGCGACGATGAAGAACGCAGCCAGCTGCGCGAAAGCAATGTGAATTGCAGAACCCATTGATCATTGGCATTTTGAACGCACATGGCGGTACCGGGCCCCCGTGGCCCGGACTCGTTCGTCTGAGGTCGTTAAATACGAGAATTCGCGTATGCGGTGACACGCATCCGCGGGATACGAAAGGAAACCCGCATCCGTAATATGCGCACGTGCAAGCGGGCGCGGAGCGATTACCCACTAGGTGCGAGCTTTAAAGGAGTACATAGAACGGGCACCTCCTCCACAACTGTCTGTGTCCCGTGACGAGAGCGCGGCCGGACGGTCGGGTGAGGCGGAACCAGCGGGAAATCCGCAGCTGTCTGACCAGGTAAAATCCCATCAGAACGCATGGAAAATAAGCGCTTCGGTGGTGAAGGTAAGGTGACGCCCCAAAGTTCGAGGCGCTCAGGCTTGAAAGGCGCTACTGGCGTGGGCCGGCGCCGGCCCGTCGCTGCTCGAGGAACCGACACCGAAAGTCTCAATGATTATGAATCTTAACAAAATACACCATTATTTTATTTAATTTAAGCATATTACTACGCGGAGAGGAAGGAAAAGAACTAACCAGGATTCCCTCACTAGTAGCGGCGCGTGAAGAGGGAAGAGCCTCGCCGCATCCCCGCGTCCCAGTGGCGTGGGGAAATGTGCGTAAGGAAGCGTGGCTGAACGGGACGCGGAGCCGACGTCTGTGAAGGAGGCTCTCATCCCATAGAGTGTGTTAGGCCCCGCAGGCGCCCGTTCGCCGGTTGGCCTTAGGCTTTCAAGAGGCGGGTGTTTTTGGAATGCAGCCAAAGACGGGTGGTAAACTCCATCCAAGGCTTCTAAATACTAGGCACGAGACCGATAGATGACAAGTAACATGAGGGAAAGTTGCAAAGAAACTTTGAAGAGAGAGAGTTAATAGGACGTGAAGCTGCCGCGAGAAGTAAACGGAAGGGACCCGCATACTGTGGCCGGGAGATTCAGCGCAAGGGGAGACTTCGGCGCTCCGTTCCGTCGGCGGATTCCCCTCGGAACCCTGACGGGGGGGTTAATGCTGTCGCCGTCGGCGGCGCCAATTTATCACCGCGCCTCTGGGGTGGCGACCCCGCCGACCGTTGATCGGCCGATTGGACGAGGGAAGGCAGGCAGGTACCTCATCCGGCTCCTCGGGGTTCGGAATCGAGAACGTATAGTCTCGCCGTCCGCATCGGTCGCCAAGGTCGAGGAAAGGTGACCACGTTCCGCGCCTGCTCGGCCTTCGGCCTAGGGCTGGAAAGCCGCCAGATCCCGCTCGTGCGGCGTACGGGGACTGTCCTCGGTGCCCGCTCGCTCGTGCGGTCGAGAAAGGCTGGCTCGCCTCTCAGGTGCACGGGGTCTGACAACTTGGCAGGGCGCCTTTTCGACCGTCTGGAAACACGGACCAAGAAGTCCAACGGGCACGCAAGTCGAAGGGCCGGATACGAAGCCCCTAGGAGCAATGGAAAGTAAGGACGGTGTCGCCGTCCGAGGGTGGCTCCTCGTCCTTTGGCGAGGCGCCCACCGCCCCGTCTCGTCGCTTTGTCGGGAGGCGGAGGGAAGAGCGTGTACGCTTAGGACCCGAAAGATGGTTAACTATGCAGAGCAGGATGAAGCCAGAGGAGGAAACTCTGGTGGAAGTCCGCAGCGATTCTGACGTGCACATCATGCGCCCGATGGGTCTAGGGCGAAAGACTAAATCGAACCATCAGTATGCTGGTTCCCGCCGAAGTTTCCCTCAGGATAGCTGTCGCTCATTGAAAACAAGTCTTATCTGGTAAAGCGAATGATTAGAGGTATTGGGGCCGAAACGACCTCAACCTCTTCTCAAACTTTAAATTGGTATGAAGTCCGACTCGCGGACTTGGAGCCGGACAACAGATGAATGCGAGCAGCCAGTTGGCCACTCTTGCGTAAGCAGGACTGGCGATGCGGGATGAACCGTACGCCCGGTTGAGCGCAATCACTCCCCGCTCCGTCGCTCATCAGACCCCCAGAAAAGGTGATGGTTGATATAGACAGCAGGACGGCGGCCATGGAAGTCGGAATCTGCTAAGGAGTGTGTAACAATCACCTGCCGAATCAACTAGCCCTGAAAAGGATGGCGCTGAGCGTGACGCCCACCGGGCCGTCGGCGCAGTGAGTACGCACCGACCGAGTAGGAGGGGAAGCGGTTGAGTGAGCAACGAAGCGACGGCCGAGAGCCGCGCGGAGCCGCCACCGGCGCAGATTCTGGTGTAGTAGCAAATACTCAAGTTGAGAAGCCTTGAGGCCGAGGTGAGAAGGGTTCCATGATGAACAGCCGTGTGCATCATGGCAGTGAACTAAGCCTGGAAGAGTTCCGCTCTGAGCGGCGGCGCGCGCCCGCTTCGCGGGGTTTGCGCCCCTGGCCGAAAGGGAATCGGGTCAACATTCCCGAACCTGAAGGCGGAGCCGCATCATTTTGGTGGTAAGAGCATGCAAAGCTATGGAGCCGGAGACGCTGCCGGAGCCCGGGAGAGTTGTCTTTGTTCTTTGTAAGGGCGGGTTTCCCTGAACGAATGGATCGGAGATAGGGACGCGGCCCCCGTAGAAGCGCCGCGTTCTTGGAGAGGCGTCCGTGTTGCACTGGTCGGTCCTTGAAAATCCGGGGGACGAGCGGGGACTCTCGCCTAAGGTCGTACCATAAACCGCAGCAGGTATCCAAGGTGTGAACAGCCTCTGCGTCACTAGAACAAAGTAGGTAAGGAAGTCGGCAAGCCGGATCCGTAACCTCGGGAAGGAAAAAGGGATTGGCTCTGAGGACTGGGGTCGGTCGGGCCGGGGCTGGAAGCAGGCACGGACACTCAGCGTGAGGGGCGAGCCGGTGAGGTTGGCTTCGGCCTTCTGGGACTGGCGAACCCGGACTTTGCAGTGGGTCCGGCTCGTGGACCGTCCTGCTGCGCGGCAGCCTCGCGTTGTCGCCTCGGCCGGCGCCAAACAGCCGGCTCAGAAATGGTACGGACCAGGGGAACCCGCCTGTCTAATTAAAACAGAGAATTGCGATGTCCGCAACCCGTCGTTGACGCAATGTGATTTCTGCCAGTGCTCTGAAGTTCAGAGTGAGAAATCAATGAAGCGCAGGGGGTAAAAACGGCGGGAGTAACTGTGACTCTCTTAAGGTAGCAAAATGCCTCGTCATCTAATTAGTGACGCGCATGAAGAATTAACGAGATTCCCACTGTCCCTATCTACTTCTCTGCGAAACCACAGCAGGGACACGGGCTTGGCAGATCAGAGGGAAAAGAAGACCTGTGAGCTTGACTCTAGTCTGGTCTGGTGAAGAGACATGAGGGGTGTAGAATAGGTAGGAGGCCTCTGCCCCCTCCGGCCGACGGTGAAATACCTCTACTCTCATCGTTTCTTTACTTTAGTAGGTGAGACGGGAAACGGGCCCCACGCGTGGGTCCAGGCTTATGGCGCTAAAGCACCCGGCCTCAGGGTTGGGTGCGACCCGCTCCGGCGACAGCGTCAGGCGGGGAGTTTGGCTGGGGCGGTACATCTGTAAAATGGTAACGCAGGTGTCCAAAGGCCAGCTCAGCGAGGACGGAAAACTCGCGTAGCGCAAAGAGAAAAATGCTGGCTTGATTTTTATTTTCAGTATGAATACAGACGTGAAAGCGGGCCTAACGATCCTTTTGACTTTCGGAGTTTGAAGCAAGAGGTTCAGAAAAGTTACCACAGGGATAACTGGCGTGTGGCAGCCAAGCGTTCATAGCGACTTTGCTTTTTGATCCTTCGGTGTCGGCTCTTCCTATCAGTGTGAAGCAGAATGCACCAGCGTTGATTGTTCACCCACGAATAGGGAACGTGAGCTGTGTTTAGACCGTCGTAGACCGTTTAGTTTACCCTACTGATCCAGTCGGGTTACGGCAATTCTGCTCAGTACGAGAGGAACTGCAGATTCAGACCGTTGGTACCCGTGCTTGTTCGAGAGGACCCAGTTGTGCGAAGCTACCATCTGAGGATTACGGCTGAAAGCCTCTTAAATTGACTTTCAACCTCCAGAATCCCGGCTGGTACGCGGTCGCACCACCGGCGTTTTCCGCAGCGCTGTAGGCCCGGGGCGCTACCGCACCCCTTTCGAGGTAGACGGCCCGTGTGTTCGCGAACCTGGGACGCAGCGGCGGTATGCCCCGAACTGTCCCGCGTTCCCACGCGGCCATCAAGTCCGCCTTGGAGAGGAACGCCAAATCACTTGCAGACGACTTGGGTATGGATCGCGGTGTCGTGCCCAGTAGAGCATCTCTTCGCTGCGATCGTGCTGAAACTAAACCTTACAGATCCGAGGGATTTGCCCGCACCAGACGGGCGAATCTCCGGCGGCGGCCGTGCCTCGTGGCTCGGGGCAGCACAGGGCATGGCCGCTGACGCACAAGCAATCTCCGGTGTAACTTGCCCGCAACAAGACGGGCGAGTGCCTGGACCGGCCGCCTCCGACGCTATTGCAATTGCCCGCCTGCCGTGGCCCTGCCCACGTCGGAGGCGTGCTTTTCCTTTGTTCCAACATGTCCGAGTGCGTGGGGGGATTTGTGCCGGGGCGTTTCGCCCGGCCGGCCCCCCCTTGTTGGCCTTTGCTTTCTGGCACTGGTCAACTTGAATTGATACGGAGTTGGTTGCTGCGGTGGCCCGGCACTGGTCAACTTGAAATGATTCGGAGTTGGTTGCTGCCGTGCCCGGTTAGGTACACTGTAAAAAAATCAAACCTCTTGGCCATGCACCTGGCCGTGGCCCGCTGGGTAGTTGCTTTGGGCCTGCCACGGGATGTATCCTGCACTTGTGCGATGTGTATACTATACTGTGGTCCATAACATACCAGAATTATGCGACGACTTGCTTCCCACCACTTTCACCTGCCGTGGCCCTACTTGGTAAAAGTGCTGCCGTGGCCCTACTTGGGGAAGTGGGCTGCCGTGCCCTACTTGGCGAAAATTGGCTGCCGTGGCCCTACTGGGAAAGTGGCTTGCCGTGGCCCTACTTGGGAAAATCCCGCTGCCGTGGCCCTACTTTGTAAAAACGTTTCGCTGCGTGGCCCGGCTAGTTGAAGTTCGCTGCCGTGGCCCGGCTAGTTGAAAGTTTTCGCTGCCGTGGCCGGCTATTTGCAGTTTCGTTGCCGTGGAGGAAAAAAGAAAAAAAAAACCAGGATAGATTTTTGTCAGAAGTTGCAGTATGCATTCACATGAACTCGATTGCTGTCTCTGTGAGAGCGGGTGAGATTCATTTGTCAAAGTTGTGTTTTTTGAGCGATACCCTTACTTTCGCCGAATTCATTGAAAGCACTTGTTGAAAGTAACTGCCTTTTGGGCGTTCATAGACTGGGAAAGAGCAAAGTAGTCGCTAAAAATTGTTATCCCTAACAGGCTGTTATTGTGGCGGTATGCTTGTAGTTAGATAAATCCTCACTGTACCACATTGGAGTAACTCATCGATAACTACATAGACCAGCAGTAATAAACAAAAAGCTGCACCATATGCCACAATGTACATGGCTGCCAGAGAGTTCCGGGCCCAGGGGACCTTGTTGTTATAGGCTTACATGGGCGCGGCGGTGTGCGGGATGTACGTGAAGGTACCACACTTTATATGTCAACCTGATAAAATCACATACCACAAACTACACAAATATTGTAAGGTCCTGTAACTAGGGTTATCCCGAAGCTGGATATAAACCAAGAGCGGAATCGCGGCTTGTTATTGAAATATGCAGACCGCGAAACCCATTTCTCTCACATCTCGCGCCATCCTTGTTGTTGCTCAACCAGCTGCGCGTCTCGCTGTTACTGCCCAAGCACACGCAACTACATATCTGTGCGTCGCGCGATATGGTAGGGTAAGGTGAGAATGGCCTTGTTTATTGCGCTGCCACATCCCGGGTAGGGGCGCGCCAGGCTGTTATGTGGAATTTTTGATTTTGCTGACGTGCCTGCCCTATTATGCATGTGTGGTTGCCAGAAGCTGCCCCTAAGTGAGCGAAAGAAAATGAACCCAACTCTTGCAAACCGCACACCGTCACTCGGCCTGCCGTGGCCCCGCTTGGTGGGAAATGGCGCTGCCGTGGCCTGGCTTGGTGGAAATGGCGCTTCCGTGGCCCGGCTAGATAGGAAGTGTGCCTGCCGTGGCCCGGCGTAGTGAATATCCGCTGCCGTGGCCCGCTACATAAGAAGTGTGCCTGCCGTGGCCTGCTAAGTGACTGCAACTGCCGTGGCCCGCTATATAAGAAGTGTGCCTGCCGTGGCCCATGCTAAGTGAAATATCCTGCCGTGGCCCGCTAGATAAGAACGTGCCGGCCGTGGCCCTGCTAAGTGAATATGCCTGCCGTGGCCCGGCTAGATAAGAATGTCGCTGCCGTGGCCCCGGCTAAGTGTTCCCTGCCGTGCCCGCCAGATAAAAAATTCGCTGCGTGGCCCGGCTAGGTGAATATCACTGCCGTGGACCCGACCATATAAGAAATGTCGCTGCCGTGCCCTGCTCAGTGAATATGCCTGCCGTGGCCCGACCAAAGAAATGGGGGTCGCTGGCGTGGCCCTGCTACGTGAATATCACTGCCGTGGCCCGACCAGGTAAGAAATGTCGCTGCCGTGCCCTGCTAAGTGAATGTCACTGCGTGCCCGAACCAGATAAGAAATGTCGCTGCCGTGGACCTGCTTAGTGAAGATCACTGCCTGGGGGGGGGGGGGGGGCCCCGACTCAGATAAGCAATTTGCGCTGCCGTGGCCCTGCTAAGTGATTATCACTGCCGTGGCCCGACAGATCAGACATGTCGCTGCCGTGGCCCTGCTATGAATATCACTCCGTGGCCGCGACCAGATAAGACAATTTCGCTGCGTGGCCTGCTAAGTGTAAATATCACTGCCGTGGCCCGACCAAATAAGAAATGTCGCTGCCGTGGCCGGAATAAGGGTGGTCGCTGCTAAGTGAATATCACTGGCCGTGGCCCGAACCAGATATAAATTTCGGTGCCGTGGCCCTGCTAAGTGAATGTCCCTGCCGTGTCCCGGCTAGGGTAAGCGGTGTCTCCACTACTGTCGGCAGGGAATGGCCCGTAGCTTGGCCGACTAATTGTGCCATGGTCGGGTTCCGCAAATGCTACCTAGGAGATGGCGGTGAGGGGCCCATACAGCTTGCATAAGAAAGTGCACCGCCTTGCCGGTTTTCTGATCGCAGACCCACAACCTGGTATGTGGTTCGTTATGACGCGGTAGAAACGAGGGTGCCATTTGGGCGCCCAGCTGCCGGGGACCAGAACGTATACTATAGTGGAGTATGTCTCCCCAGCACGGGCCCATAGGGTCGGGTGTTTTGCCCGGACTGGCCCGGGGCGTGGTTTTGGGTCTGAGAGGTAGTGTTATTTTGGGCCACCATTTTGTGTAGGCGGCAGACGGGCCGGTTTCCCATAGTAGTGATTTTACCGAGAGCTGCTCTCCGCTGGAGAGAGCTAAAATGTACGTGCCGATGCGAAATCTGGATTGTGATCTAGGGACGCTTTCGGTAGCGTTACACATTGGGTTGTGTACAAAAATGTAGCATCTCAGAGGTCAAAAAAGCCTTCCTGTAGCGCTGGGGCCGGGTCGGACCAGAACTATCTATATAACAGGGTGGTCCTCCTCTTGAACGCTATACCTCGGCTCGAATGTCATAAATATATACCGATACTATACAATTAAATACCTGATTATTTTAATACTGCCTATAGGGTATACAGTGCATTTTAAGCGTCCGCTCTGGAGCGCGTTAGTGCGTGTTTGGGGGTGGGGCCGCCGAGACCTAGCGAACCAGCAAGACACACATTTGGCACTGGTAATTGACGGGAGAGAGAGCGATTGTGCTACCGCTGTTATGCAAAGGGACGCCGAAAGCCTCCTGCTCCTCAGACCGGCCAGCCACCGGCATAAAACGTCATGCGACAGCCAGGCCCGATCCCAGAGAGGAGCGAGTCTCTTGAAGGCGCCCTGCGAGATTCTCAGCGTGGGCGCACTTTGGGGGGATGTCGTGGTGTCCGGAAAGAGCGGGGATACCTCTGAAAATGGCCCGGCGGAGTTCGGATGCTGGGGTAGGGGTCGAGAGGTCCCTGGCCCACTCGCCTAGTAGCGATAACAGGGGCCCCATTGAGACCTATGGTCACTTTGGCAACTAGAACACTTGATTCGGCGGTCGGCCCTCGGGTCAGCGCCGCCAGATCTTCTGATCTATCTACCTGGTTGATCCTGCCAGTAGTCTATGCTTGTCTCAAGATTACCCATGCATTTGTAAGTACCAAAGCGTTGATCCAGCGAAACTGCGGATGGCTCATTAAATCGTCATGGTTCCTTGGAACAGTTGCCCTACAATGGATAACTGTGGTAAATTTCTAGAGGCTAATACAGCCACCAGCGCCGACCTTAACGTAAGGCGTGCTTTTACATTAGAACAGACCCAACTCGGCTTGTCCGGCTTCGTTGGCGAACTCTGGATAACTTAGCAGATCGCACGGTCATCGTACCGGCGACAGATCCTTCAAACGACTGCCCTATCAACTTTCTTGTACGTTATGCGCCTACCATGGTTTAACGGGTAAAGGAGAATCAGGGTTCGATTCCGGAGAGGGAGTCTGAGAATTGGCTACCAACATCCAAGAAGGCAGCAGGCGCTCAAATTAACCCACCTCGACACGGGAGGTAGTGACTAAAAATAACAATCCAGTACTCTTCGAGGCCCTGTAATGGGAATGAGTACACTTTACCTCTTTAACGAGGATCTACTGGAGGCAAGTCTGGTTGCCAGCAGCCGCGGTAATTCCAGCTCCAGTAACGTATATTAATGCTGCTGCCGTTAAAAAGCTCGTAGTTGTATCTAGGGCTTAGGCTAACGTCCTCGCAAGGGGTGCCGGTGATGACCTAGCCTCCCTCGCGTTGCGCCCGTTCTCTTAACTGAGTGACGGGTGCGACCGGAACGTTTACCTTGAAAAAATGTAGGTTCAAGCAGGCGCACAGCTGAACATCAGAGCATGGATAATGGATAGGACCTCGGTTCTATTGCGATAGTTTTCGGAGTCCGAGGTAATGATTGAGAGGTACTGACGGGGGGCATTCGTTTGCGGTGTGAGAGGTGAAATTCTTGGATCGCCGCAAGACGACCGACACGAAAGCATTTGCCAAGAATGTCCTTCATTAATCAAGAACTAAAGTTAGAGGTTCGAAGGCGATCAGCTACCGCCTAGTTTCTAACATAAACTATGCGACGCGGCGATTCGCCGGCGTTTACTCCCAAGACATGGGGGGGGGGGGGGGGGGGGGGGGCTGCCGCATTCCGGGAAACCAAAGTTTTTGGGTTCCGGGGAAGTATGGTTGCAAAAGCGATACTTAAAGGAAATGACGGAAGGGCACCACCAGGAGTAGAGCCTGCGGCTTAATTTGACTCAACACGGGAAAACTCACCCGGCCTGGACACAGTAAGGATTGACAGATTGAGAGCTCATTCTTGATTCTGTGGGGTGTGGTGCATGTCCGTTCTTAGTTTGTGGAGCTATTTTTGTCTGGTTAATTCCGATAACGAACGAGACTCTTGCTTGCTACATAGTTTGCGCCACCCGCCGAGTGGGCGCAACTTCTTAGAGGGACTATTGGCGTTTAGCCACGCGGATTGAGCATCAACATTCTGTGATGCCCTTATAATGTTCGGGGCCGGCACGCGCGCTACACTGAGGATCAGCGTGTGTCCTGCCCTTGGCCGGAAGGTCCGGGTAATCCGTTGAACCTCCTTCGTGATTGGGATAGGGTATTGTAATTATTTCCCTTGAACGAGGAATTCCCAGTAAGCGCTAGTCATCAGCTCGCGTTGATACGTCCCTGCCCCCCCCCCCCTTTTTTACACCGCCCGTCGCTACTACCGATTGAATGGTTTAGTGAGATCCTTGGATCGGCCGGGTCGGGCCGGTTCGCCGGCTCGATCCTGTGGCGGAAGACGATCAAACTTGATCATTTAGAGGAAGTAAGTAAAAGTCGTAACAAGGTTTCCGTAGGTGAACCTGCGAAAGGATCATTAACAGTAACGTTGATTATGACCAAGGCAAAAGCCGCCCCGGCAAATGTGGTCATCAAGGTTTCACAATTTGCATGGTCATGCCGGGTGCAACCCAAAACACCTCGGTGGAGGGCACTCCCTTCGGGGACTGAATGGCACTGCCCATTAACCCATCTCCCACCGCGAGCGGGCCCGTCATGGAAAGGTGCGGGGGCGATTCTCGCCTGAGAGCGAGTCGAAAGCCCCGTTTCCTTTCCAGCTGATGGGGAGGCTCGGAACACTTACCCCGCTAGTTAAGCATCCTGGCGTGTTGCCGGCGCACCGAAGTGGGAGGCGAGACGTCCCGTCCCAGCGAAAGCTGGTCGGGGGCGAGTAGGCGCCTCGAAGTGGCGAACCCAATCTTGACCGGCAGGGTAACCACGCCCGGGCCCACGGACCTCTGCGGAGCCCGGCAGCCTGGGGGACTCGGCGTAACAACCGGGCCAGTTTTAAAGGCAAGCTCCACCGGTGAGCGTCGCGGCTGTTTGGGCTAAAAGATAGCCTCGGGGCCGGCCGCTTCGTTCCTGGTGTCGAGAACCGCCCTGACCTTATTCTTTTTTTACCATGACATGTTTGATAAAAACCAAAGCCCTCGGAAAAACACTAAGACAATTCTCGGTGGGGGATCGCTCGGCTCGTGCGCCGATGAAGAACGCAGCCAGCTGCGAGAAGCAATGTGAATTGCAGACACATTTGATCATTGGCATTTTGAACGCACATGGCGGTCCGGGCCCCCCGTGGCCCGGACACTCGTTCGTCTGAGGGTCGTTAACAATCCGAGAAAACGCGTATGCGGTAACACGCATACGCGGGATAGAAGGCAACCGCATCCGTAATCTGCGCCCGTGCAGCGGGCGCGGAGCGAGTACACTAGAAGCGAGCTTTAAAGGAGTCCATAGAAAGCGGCACCTCCTCCACAACCTGTCTGTGTCCCGTGCCGAGAGGCGCGGCCGGACGGTCCGGGTGAGGCGGAACCAGCGGGAAATCCGCAAGCTGTTCTGACCGGTAAATCCATCAGACCGCCGGGGAAAGCGCTGCGGTGGTGAAGGTAAGGTGCCGCCCCAAAGGTTCCGAGGCGCTCAGGCGTGAAAAGCGCTCCTGGCGTGTGCCGGCGCGGCCCGTTCGCTGCTCGAGGAGGAACCGACCACCTATCATTCTCAATGTCTTTATGACTCGACCTCAGATCTAGGCGAGATCACCACAAACCGCAATGAATTTAAGCATTTTACTAAGCGGAGGAAAAGAACTAACCAGGATCCCTCAGTAGCGCTAGTGAAGCGGGAATAGCCCAATCGCCGAATCCCCGCTGTCCCAGTGGCGTGCGGAAATGTGGCGTAAGGAAGCCGTGGCTGACCGGGGACGAGGAGCCGACGTCCTGTGAAGATGCTCTCATTCCCATAGAGTGTGTTAGGCCCCCGCAGGCTGCCCGTCGCGGTGGCCTTAAGGCTTTCAAGAGTCGGGTTGTTTGTTTTGGAATGCAGCCCAAAACGGGTGGTAAACATCCTCCAAGGCTAAATACTAGGCACGAGACCGATAGATGACAATTACCATGAGGGAAAGTTGAAAAGAACTTTGAAGAGAGAATTCAATAGGACGTGAAGCTGGCCGATAAGTACACGGAAGGCCCGCATACTGTGGCCGGAGATTCAGCGCAGGGGATGCTTCGGGCGCTCCGGTCCGTCGGCAGGATTTCCCTCGGGAACCCTGACGGGGTGGTTAATGCTGCCGCCCGTCGCGCGCATTTCTCCCTCGCGCCCTCTGGGTTGGCGACCGACCGTTGATCTGCCGATTGGACGCGGCGACGGCAGGTACCTCATCCGGCTCCTCGGGGTCGGAAGAGACCGTATAGTCTCGCCGTCCGCATCGGTCGCAAGGTCGAGAAAGATGAACCACTTCCGCGCCTGCTCGGCCTTCGGGCTAGGGCTGGAGCCGCCAGACCCCGCTCGTGCGGCGACTGGGACTGTCCTCAGTGCCCGCTCGCTCGTGCGGTCGAGAAAGGCTGGATCGCCTCTCAGGTGCACGGGGTCTGCCCACTTGGCCGGGCGCGCTTTTCACCCCGTCTTGAAACCCGGACCAAGAAGTCTAACGGGCACGCAAGTCGACGGGCCGTATACGAAGCCCCCAGGCGCAATGAAAGTAAAAGTACGGGTAGCCGTCCGCGGTTGGGATCTCGTCGCTTTGGGCGAGCGCACCACGCCCCGTCTCGTCCCGCTTTGCCGGGAGGCGGAGGAAGAGCTTGTACGCTAGACCCCGAAAGATGGTGAACTATGCCGAGCAGGATGAAGCCATAGGAACTCTCGTGGAGGTCCGCAGCGATTCTGACGTGTAAATCGATCGCCGACTTGGGGATAGGGGGGGGGGGGGCGAAGACTAATCGACCACTAGTAGCTGGTTCCTCCGAAGTTTCCCCTCCTGATAGCTGCTCTCATTGAAAACAAGTTTTTATCTGGTAAGAGGCGACTGATTAGGGTCTTGGGGCCGAAACGACCTCAACCTATTCTCAACCTTTAAATTGGTATGAAGTCCGACTCGCTGACTTGGAGCAGGACAACAGATTGAATTGTCGAGCAGCCCGTGGGCCACTCCTGTAAGCGGACTAGGCGCTGCGGAATGACCTTACGCCCCGTTTCTAGAGCGCCTCACTTCCCGCTCCGTCGCTCATCAGACCCCAGGAAAAGGTGTTTTGGTTGATATAGACAATCAGGACAGTGGGGCCATGAATCCGGAATCCGCTAAGAGTGTGTAACAACTCACCCAGCAACTGCCGAATCACCCTATCCTGAAAATGGAGGGCGCTGAGCGTGACGCCATACCGGGCCGTCGGCGGCCGTGCAGTACGCCCCGACGAGTAGGAGGGCGCGGTGGTGAGCAACGAGCGACGGCCGAGAGGCCTCCGCGGAGCCGCCACCGTCGCAACTTGGTGGTAGTAGCAACATACTCAATGAGAGCCTTGAGGGCCGAGTCGTGGAGCAGGGTTCCATGTGAACAGCCGTTGCCCATGGGTCAGTCGATCCTAAGGCCTAGGGAAGTTCCGCTCTGAGCGGCGGCGCGGCGCCCGCTTCGCGTGGTTTGCGCCCCTGGCCGTAAAGGGAATCGGGTCAATGATTCCCGAACATGAAGGCGGAGCCCGCCAGCATTTTGGTGGTCAGAGCTGCAAGCTCTGGAGCCCGGAGACGCTGGCCGTATCCCGGGAAGAGTTGTCTTTTTCTTTGTAGGGGCTGGTTTCCCTGAAACGACCTGGATCGGAGATAGGGACCACGCGGCCGCGTAGAGCGCGCGGCTGGAGCGGCGTCCGTGTTGCACTGGCCGTCCTTGAAATCCGGGGGGGGGCGGGGGACGATCGTGGACCTCGCCTCAGGATCGTACCCATACCCGCGCAGGTCTCCAAGGTGAACAGCCGCTGGTCAATAGACCATGTAGGTAAGGGAAGTCCTGGCAAGCCGGTGCGTAACTTGGGGAAAAGGATTGGCTCTGAGGACTGGGCGGTCGGGCCGGGGCTGGAAGCAGGCCCGGACCCTCAGCGTGACTGGGCAGCCGGTCGAGTTGGCTTCGCCGTTCTGAGACTGGCGAACCCGGACTTGGCATTGGGTCCGGCTCGTGGACCGTCCTGGCTGCGCCGGCAGCCTCGCGTTGTCGCCTCGGGCCGGCGCCAACAGCCGGCTCAGAACTGGTACGGACCCGGGGAATCCGACTGTCTAATTACAACAGAGCATTGCCGATGTCGCAACCCGGCCGGTGGACGCAATGATGTGATTTTCTGCCCAGGGCTCTGATGTCCAAAGTGAAAAATTCAATGAGCGCGGGTAAACGGCGGGAGTAACTATGACTCCCTTAAGGTAGCCAAAGCCTCGTCATCTAATTAGTGACGTGCATGAATTTGATTAACGAGATTTCCCACTGTCCCTATCTACTATCTAGCGAAACCACAGCCAAGGGAACGGGCTTGGCAGAATCAGCGGGGAAAGAAGACCCGTGAGCTTGACTCTAGTCTGGTCTTGTGAAGAGCCATGAGGGGTGTAGAATAGTTGGGAGGCCTCCTGGCCGAACGGTGAAATACCACTACTACTCTCATCGTTTCTTTACTTGTTCGGTGAGACGGGAAACGGGCCCCGCGTGGGTCCAGGCTTCTGGCGCTAAGCACCCGGCCCCCGGGTGGGGTGCGACCCCTCCGACGACAGCGTCAGGCGGGGAGTTTTACTTGTGGCCGGTACATCTGTCAAATGGTAATGCAGGTTTCCTAAGGCCAGCTCAGCGAGGACGGAATCCTCGCGTAGAGCAGAAGGGCAAATGCTGGGCTTGATTTTGATTTTCATTAATGAATACAGACCGTGAAAGAGTGGCCTAACGATCCTTTTGACTTTCGGAGTTTGAAGTAAGAGGTGTCAGAAAAGTTACCACAGGTATAACTGGCTTGTGGCAGCCAAGCTTCCATAGCGACTTTGCTTTTTGATCCTTCGATGTCGGCTCTTCCTATCATTGTGAATCCCCCCGCGGGTGTTGCAGAATTCACCAAGCGTTTGATTGGTTTCACCCCCTAATAGTGGAACGTGAGCTGGTTTTTTAGACCGCGTGAGACAGTTAGTTTTACCCTACTGATTACAGGTCGGCGTTACGCCAATTCTGCTCAGTACGAGAGAACCTCAGATTCATACCGTTGGTACACGTGCCTTGTTCGAGAGGACAGTGGTGCGAAGCTATCATCTGAGGGATGTACGGCTTACCAGCCTCTTAAGATTGATTTTCAACCTCCAGAATCCGGGCTGGTACGCGTCGACACACCGGCGTTCCGGCTAGCGAGTAGGCCCGGGGCGCTACGCTCACCCCCTTTCGAGTTAAAGGCCCGGTGTTTCGCGAAGCTGGGACGCCAGCGCGGTAAGCCCCAGAACTGTCCGCTGTTTCCCACGCGGCATCAAGTCCGCCTTGGAGAGGAACGCCAAATCACTTGCAAACGACTTGGGTCTGGATCGAGGTGTCGTGCCCAGTAGAGCGGTCTCTTCGCTGCGATCTGCTGACACTAAACCTTACAGATCCGAGGGATTATGCCCGCAACAGACGGTCGAATCTCCGGCAGCGGCCGTGCTCGTTGCTCTTGGCAGCAGCAGGGCATGGCCGCTGACGCCCAAGCAAGCTCCGGTGTAAACTTGCCCGCAACAAGACGGGCGAGTGCCTGGACCGGCCGCCTCCGACGCTTAGTGGCATTGCCCGGCCCGCCGTTGCCCTGCCACGTCGGAGGCGTGCTTTTTACTTTTGTTCCAACATTAGATGGGTGGGGGGAGTTGTGCCGGGGCGTTCGCCCGCCGGCCCACCCTTGTTGGCCTTTTGCTTTCTGGCACTGGTCACTTGATATGATACGGAGTTGGTTGCTGCCGGCCCGGCACTGGTCCACTTGAAATGATACGGAGTTGGTTTCTGCCGTGGCCCTGTTAGGTACACTTGTAAAAAAAATCAAACCTTGGCCATGCCACCTGCCGTGGCCCGGCTGGGTATTTGCTTTGGCCTCCTGCCACGATTGTACTCCTGCACTTGTGCTATTTGATACTATACTGTGGACATACACTACCAGAAGATGTTCGACTTGCTCCCACCACTTAACCTGCCGTGGCCCACTTGGTAAAAGTGGCTGCCGTGGCCCACTTGGGGAAAAGTGGCTGCCGTGGCCCTACTTGGCGAAAAGTGGCTGCCGTGGCCCCTACTTGGGGGAAAAGTGGCCTGCCGTGGCCCTACTTGGGAAATCCCCTGCCGTGGCCCTACTTTGTAAAACCGTTTCGCTGCCTGGCCCGGCTAGTTGAAGTTTGCTGCCGTTGCCCTGCTAGTTTTGAAGTTTCGCCTGCCGTGGCCCGTCTAGTTGAAGTTTTTCGTTGCCGTGGAGGAAAAAAAGAGCAGAAAAAAAACGGTATTAGATTTTTGTCCATAGTTGCAGTATGCTTCACATGAACGTCGAATTGCTGTCTCTGTGAGAGGCGGTGAGATTCATGTTTGTGCAAGTTGTGTTTTTTGATCGATTAACCCTTACTGTTCGCCGAATTACATTTACAAGCTCTTTTGAAAGATAACTGCCTTTTTGGGCTTTCATAGACTGGGAAGAGCAAAGTAGTCGCTAAAACATTGTTTATCCCTAACAGGCTGTATTGTGGCGTATGCTTATAGTTAGATAAATCATAACTGTACCATTGGAGTAACTCCTCATAGACTAACAATATACCAACAGTAATAACAAAAGCTGCACCATAGGCCACATGTACAGGCTGCCAAGAGAAGTTCCGGGCCCAGGGAACCTTGTTGTTATAGGCTTACATGGGCGCGGGTCGGGTGCGTGATGTACTTGAATGTACCACACTTATATGTCAATGATAAGATCACAGACCACAAACTACCAAAAAATGTAGGTTCGTAACTATGGTATACACAACGGCAATAATAAACCAAGAGCGGAATCGCGCGTGTTATTGAATAGGCCAGCAGCGAAACCCATTTCTCTCACACCTCTCGCGCCATCCTTGTTGTTGCGCAACCAGCTGCGCGTCGTCGCTGTTACTGCCCAAGAACACAGCACCTACACCATTCTGTGCGTCGCGCGTTATGCTAGGGGTAAGGGGAGATGGCCTTGTTGATTGCGCTGCCACATCCCGGGTAGGTGCGCGCCAGGCTGTTGAGGTGGAATTTTGATTTGCGGACGTGACTGCCTATTATGCAATGTGGTGTTGACAAGAATCTGCCCCTAAGGTGAGCGAAAGAAATGAACCCAACTATTGCAAACCGCACACCGGCACTCGCTGCCGTGGCCCGGCTAGATAAGAAATGTCGCTGCCGTGGCCTGGCTTGGGGGAAAATGGCGCTTCCGTGGCCCGGCTAGATAAGAAGTGTGCCTGCCGTGGCCCGGCTAAGTGAATATCCCTGCCGTGGCCCGGCTAGATAAGAAGTGTGGCCTGCCGTGGCCCTGCTAAGTGAATGCAACTGCCGTGGGCCGGCTAGATAAGAAGTGTGCCTGCCGTGGCCCTGCTAAGTGAATATCCCTGCCGTGGCCCGGCTAGATAAGAAGTGTGCCTGCCGTGGCCCTGCTAAGTGAATGCAACTGCCGTGGCCCGGCTAGATAAGAAATGTCGCTGCCGTGGCCCGGCTAAGTGAATATCCCTGCCGTGGCCCGGCTAGATAAGAAATGTCGCTGCCGTGGACCTGCTAAGTGAATATCACTGCCGTGGCCCGACCAGATAAGAAATGTCGCTGCCGTGGCCCTGCTAAGTGAATATCACTGCCGTGGCCCGACCAATAAGAAATGTCGCTGCCGTGGCCCTGCTAAGTGAATCTCACTGCCGTGGCCCGACCAGATAAGAAATGTCGCTGCCGTGGCCCTGCTAGTGAATATCACTGCCGTGGCCCGACCAGATAGAAAATGTCGCTGCCGTGGACCTGCTAAGTGAATATCACTGCCGTGGCCCGACCAATAAGAAATGTCGCTGCCGTGGCCCTGCTAAGTGAATATCACTGCCGTGGCCCGACCAGATAGAAATGTCCTGCCGTGGACCTGCTAAGTGAATCTCACTGCCGTGGCCCGACCAGATAAGAAATGTCGCTGCCGTGGCCCGGCTAGTTGAAGTTTCGTTGCCGTGGAGGAAAAAAAGAAAAAAAAACAGGTATGAGATTTTGTCAGAAGTTGCAGTATGCATTCACATTAACGTCTATGCTGTCTCAGAAATCTCTGTGAGATCGGGTGAAGATTCCATGGTGCAAAGTTGTGTTTTTATGAGCGATTAACCCTTACGTTCGCCGAATTACATGAAAAGCACTTTTGAAAGATAACTGCCTTTTTGGGCTTTCATAGACTGGGAAAGAGCAAAGTAGCGCTAAACATTGTTATCCCTAACAGGCTGTATTGTGGCGTATGCTTATAGTTAGATAAATCATAACTGTACCAAATTGGAGTAACTCAGCATATACTACAATATACCACAGTAATAAACCCAAAGGCTGCACCATAGTTCCACAATGTACAGGGCTGCCAAGAGAAGTTCCGGGCCCAGGGAACCTTGTTGTTATAGGCTTACATGGTGTGGGTCGGGTGCGGGATGTACTTGAATGTACCACACTTATATGTCAATGATAAGACTCAAATACCACAAACTACCACAAAATATTGTAGGTCTGTAACTATGGTATACACAGAGCTTGGAATAAATAAACCAAGAGCGGAATCGCGCGTGTTATTGAATAGGCCAGCAGCGAAACCCATTTCTCTCACACCTCTCGCGCCATCCTTGTTGTTGCGCAACCAGCTGCGCGTCGTCGCTGTTACTGCCCACTACCACGCACCTACATATCTGTGCGTCGCGCGTTATGTTAGGGGTAAGGGGAGATGGCCTTGTTGATTGCGCTGCCACATCCCGGGTAGGTGCGCGCCAGGCTGTTGAGGTGGAATTTTGATTTGCGGACGTGACTGCCATTATGCATGTGTGTTGCCAAGAATCTGCCCCTAATTTGCGCAAGAAATGAACCCACCTATTGCAAACCGCACACCGGCACTCGCTGCCGTGGCCCGGCTTGGTGGAAAATGGCGCTGCCGTGGCCTGGCTTGGTGGAAAATGGCGCTTCCGTGGCCCGGCTAGATAAGAAGTGTGGCCTGCCGTGGCCCGGCTAAGTGAATATCCCTGCCGTGGCCCGGCTAGATAAGAAGTGTGCCTGCCGTGGCCCTGCTAAGTGAATGCAAGCCGGGGCACGGCTAGATAAGATGTGTGGCTGCCGTGGCCCGGCTAAGTGAATATCCATGCCGTGGCCCGGCTAGATAAGAAGTGTACCTGCCGTGGCCATGCTCCCTCCCTGCTAAGTGAATGCAACTGCCGTGGCCAGGGCCTAGATAAGAAATGTCGCTGACGTGGCCCGGCCTCTTAAAGGGATATCCCTGCCGTGGCCCGGCCAGATAAGAAATTTCGCTGCCGTGGACTTGCTAAGTGAATCAATGCCCGTGGCCCGACCAGATAAGAAATGTCGCAGGAGGGCCACTTGACTAAAGGTGAATATCACTGCCGTGGCACGACCAGATAAGAAATGTCGCTGCCGTGGGCCTGCTAAGTGAATATCACTGCCGTGGCCCGGACCAGATTTAGAAATGTCGCTGCCGTGGCCCAGCTAAATTTTACTGCCGTGGCCCGACCAGATAAGAAATGTCGCTGCGGTGGACCTGCTAGTGAATATCACTGCGTGGCTCCGACCAGATAGAAAATGTCGCGGCCGTGGCCCCTGCTAAGTTGAATATCACTTGCGTGGCCCGGCGAGATAGGAAATGTCGCTGCCGTGGCCATGCTAAGTGAATATCAACCGCAGTGGCCGACCAGATAAGAAGTGACGCTGCCGTGGCCCAGCTAAGTGAATACACTGCCGTGGGCCCGACCAGGTAAGGAATGTCGCTGCCGTGCCCTGCTAAGTGAATATAACTGCCGTGGCCCGACTATATAAGAAATGTCGCTGCCGGGGCCATGCTAAGTGAAGTCCCTGCCGTGGCCCCGCTAGGTAAGCGGTGTGGTCTCCAAAAGACTGTCGGCAGGGAATGCCCGTAGCTGCCGATAATGTGGGGCCATTTGTGCGGTTCCGCAAATGCTACCTAGGAGAGGCGTTGGGGGGCCCATACCGCTTGCATAAGAAAGTGCCCCGCCTTGACGGTTTATGGAGCGCAGGACCCACCCCGGTGTATGTGGTTCAGTTTCCGCGGTATAGAAACGAAGGTGCCATGTGGCGCGCCCAACTGCCGGGGACCAGAAACGTATCTATAGGGGAGTATGTCTCCCCAGCACAGGGCCATAGGGTAGGGTTTTGCCGGACCGGTCCGGGGCGTGGTTTTGGGTCTGAGAGGGTAGTGTATTTTGGGCCAAACATTTTTGTAGGCGGCAGAAGGGCCGTTTACCCACTAGTAGTGGATTTTACCGAGCGGCTCTCCGCTGGGAGAGCTAAAAATGGCCGGGTGGCCGTATGCGAAAATCTGGATTTTGATCTAGGACGCTTTCGGTTAGGGTTTTAAATTGGGTTGTGTACAAAAATGTATAGCATGGCAGAGGTCAAAAAAGCCGGCCTGTAGCGGCTGCGGGCCTGGTTCGGGACCAGAAAAAAACGTAATATATAAGAGGGGTTGTCTCTTCTGAAAGCTAGACCTCGGCTCGAAGGTCATAATATATACAGAATTACTATACATATAAATACCTTATATTTTAATACTGCCTATAGGTATACAGTGGCATTTGGAGCGCGTCCGCTCTGAGAGCGTTAGTGCGTGTTTGGGGGGGAGGCCGCCGAGACCTAGCGACCAGCAGGACACAAATGTTGGCACGGATTGAGGGAGGAGTGGGGAGAGCGATTGGGCGACCGCCTGTTATGCAAAAGCAGCGCAGGAAGCCTCATGCTCCTCAGGGACCCGGACAGCCCAACGGCATAAAACGTTCATGCAGACAGCCAGGCACGATCCATAGGGAGCGAGTCTCTTGAAAGGCCCTCGCGAGATTCTCAGAGTGGCGCACTTTGATGTGCGTGGTGCGAGAAGAGCGGCGATACCTCTGAAAATGACCCGGGGGAGTTGGAAATGGATGGGAGGGGTCGAGAGGTCACTGGCCCCACTCGCCTAGTAGCGTTAGCAGGGGCCCATTGAGACCTATGGTCACTTGGCAACTAGAACATGATGCGGTCGGCCCTCGGGTCAGCGCAGCCGAGATCTTCGGATCTTATACCTGTTGATACTGACAGTAGCATAGCTTGTCTTCAAAGATTAAGCCATTGCATGTGTAAGTACAAGCTTGTATCAAGCGAAAAAAATGCGGCGATGGCCTCATTACCAATCGTAATGGTTTCTTGGAACGAGTTGCCCTACATGGCTAACTGTGGTAATTATAGAGCTAAACATGCCACACAAGCGCCGACTTACGGAAGGCGTTGCTTTTATTAGGAAAACAAGACAATCGGCTGTCCGGCTTCGTTGGGAACTATGGATAAATTAGCAGATCGCACGGTCATCGTACCGGCCGCCAGATCCTGCAACGTCGCCCTATCAACTTTCGATGGTAAGTTATGCGCCTACCTGGTCGTAACGGGTGGTCGTAACGGAGAATCAGGGTTCGATTCCGGAGAGGAGCATGAGAAATGGCTACCACATCCAAGGAAGCAGCAGGGCGCGGAAATTACCCACTTCGGAACACGGGGGATAGGGAGGTAGGACGAAAAAAAATAACCCCCCCAGGGACTCTGCGAGGCCCTTGTAATTGGAATGGTAAACTTTACATCCTTTACGAGGATCTACGGGAGGGCAAGTCTGGTGCCAGCAGCCGCGTAATTCAGCTAAGGAGTAGCGTATATTACTGCTGCTGCAGTTAAAAAAGCTCGTAGTTGGATCTGGGGCTTAAGGGCTAACGGTTCCCTCGCAAGGGGTTGCACTGTTTGACCTAGGCCTCCATCGCGGTTTTGCGCCCGGTGCTATTGAACGAGTGCCTGGTGCGACCGGAACGTTTACTTTGAAAAAATTGGAGGTTCAAAGCAGGCGCAACAGCCTGAACAGCAGGCATGGAATAATGGAAATAGGAAATAGGACCTCGGTTCTATTGCGCTGGTTTTCGGAGTCCGAGGTAATGATTGAGAGGGACTGACGGGGCATTCGTTTTGCGGTGTGTGTGTGTAAGGTGATGTGCAATTCTTGGATCGCCGAAAGACGACGACAGCGAAATCATTTGCCAAGAATGTCTTCATTAATCAAGAACGGAAGTTAGAGGTGCGAAGGCGATCAGATACCGCCCTAGTTCTAACCATAATAAAACATGGACAGGCGATTCGGCCGCGTACTCCAATGGGCACGGTAGCAGCTTCCAGGGAAACCAATAAGTTTTTGGGTTCCGGGGAAGGAAAGTATGGCTTGCAAAGCTGAAACTTAAAGGAATTGACGGAAGGGCCACCACAGGAGTGGAGCCGGCGGCTTCTTACTAATTTGACTCAAAACGGGAAAACTCACCCGGCCCGGACACAGTTAGGATTGACAGATTGGAGCTCTTTCTTGATTCTTGGGTGGGGGGTGCATGGCCGTTCTTAGTTTGTGGAGCGATTTGTCTGGGTAATTCCGATAAACGACCGAGACTCTGGATTGCTAAATAGTTGCGCCACCTGCGAGGTGGGCGACAACTTCTTAGAGGTACTAGTGGCGTTTAGCCACGCGAGATTGAGCAATAAACAAGTCTGTGATGCCCTTAGATGTACGGGGCCGCACGCGCGCCGATACACTGAAGGACTCAGCGGTAGCTGCCTTGGCCGGAAGGTCTGGGTAATCCGTTGAACCGCTTTCGTGATTGGGATAGGGAATTGAATTATTTCCCTGAACGAGGATTCCCAGAAGAGCGAGTCATTCAGCTTCGGTTGATTTACGTCCCTGCCCTTGTACACACCGACCGGCGATACTCCGACTTGAATGGGTTAGTGAGATCCTTGGATCAGCCGGGTCGGGCCGGTTCGGCGGCTCGATCCGGTGGCGAGGGAAGAGGAAGACGATCAAAACTTGAGTAATTAGAGAAGTAAACGTTCGTAACAAGGTTTCCTAGGGGAACCTGCGGACGGATCATTAAAAAAAAAAAAAAAAAAAAAAAAAAAAAAAAAAAAAAAAAAAAAAAAAAAAAAAATCAGTAGTACGTGCTTATGGACACAGGCAAAAAGCCCGGCAATGTTGTCATCAAAGGTTCACACTTTGCATGGTCATGCCGGGTGCACCCCAAAACACTCGTGGAGGGCACTCCTTCGGCGGGACTCATGAAGGGCACTGCCCATTAACCCAATCTCCCAACGCGAGCGGGCCCGTCATGAAATGTTCGGTGGGCGTTCTCGCCTGAGAGCGAGTCAAGCCCAGTTTCCTTTCCAGCTGATGGGGTGGCTCGGAACACTTACCCCGCTAGTAGCTCCCCTGGCGTGGGTTTTTGTCCGGAGAAAGTGGGAGGCGATTCGTCCCGTCCCAATCGAAAGCTGGTCGGGGGCTAGTAGGCTCCTCGAAGTGCGAACCAATCTTGACCGCAGGGTAACCACGCCCCGGGCCCCGGACCTCTGCTGGAGACCGGCATCCTGGGGGGACTCGTCGGTAACAACCAGGTCCGTTTAAAGTCCAGCGCCACCGGTGAGCGTCGCGGCTGTTTGGTCTAAAAGATAGGCCTCGGGGCCGGCCCCGCTTCGTTCCTGTTGTCGAGACCGCCCTGACCTTATTCTTTTTTTCACGCATGACAGTTTGATACAAACCAAACCCCTCGGGAAAACACTAAGACAATTCCTCGGTGTGATCGCTCGCTCGTGCGCCGATGAACGCAGCCAGCTGCGAGAAGCCCTGTGAATTGCAGAACCATTGATCATTGGCATTTTGAGCGCACATGGCGGTCCGGGCCCTCCGTGGCCCGGACCTCTTTCCGTCTGAGGGTCGTTACACAATACGATAAATCGCGTATGCGGTGACACGCATACGCGTGATACGAAAGTCAACCGCATCCGTAATCTGCGCCCGTGCAAGCGGCGCGGAGCGAGTACACTAGAGCTCGCTTTACAGGAGTCCATAGACAGCGGCACCTCCTCCCCAACCTGATCTGGGTCCCGTGCGAGAGGCTCGGCCGTTACGTTCCTGGTGAGCGGAACCAGCGTAAATCCGCAAGCTGTTTCTGACCGGTAAATCCCCTCAGACCGCCTGGAAAGCGCTGCAGTGGTGAAGGTAAGGTGCGGCCCCAAAGGTTCCGAGGCGCTCATGCTTGAAAAGCGCTCCTGCCGTGTGCCGCGCGTCCGTTCGCTGCTCGATGCCGACACCTAACATTCTCAATGTCTTTATGACTCGACCTCACGATCGAGCGAGATCACCCGCTGCATTCCGCATATTACTAAGCGGCGGAAAAGAAACTATCCAGGATTCCCTCAGTAGTGGCGAGTTAAGCGGCAAGAGTCCCATCGCCGAATCCCCGCGTCCCAGTGGCGTGCTGGAAAATGTTGCGTAAGGAAGCCGTGCTGACCGGGGATCTAGGACCTAAGTCCTTGTGACGGAGGTCTCATCCCTAGAGTTTGTTAGGCCCCCGCAGGCGCCCGTCGCCGGTGCCTTAGGCTTTCAGAGTCGGGTTGTTTTGGAATGCAGCCCAAAGACGGGTGGTAAACACCATCCACGCAAATACTAGGCACGATACCGATAGATGACAAGTACCATGAGGGCAAGTTGAAAAGAAATTTGAAGAGAGTTTCAATAGACGTGAAGCTGCCGAGAAGTAACGGAAGGGCCCCGCTACTGTGGACCGGGAGAATGCGCGCAGGGGAAAGTGCTTCGGGCGCTCCGTTCCGTCGGCTTATTCCCCTCGGGAAACCCTGACGTGGT
>JAMKCH010007050.1:0-52042 GCA_023653785.1 Ophioderma brevispina
GCCTCCCACAGGGTCCTGAGGACACTATCAGCATTGAAGCTAGTGATAGTGAGCTCTTTTCGGAGGATGAAGAATCGGCGTCCACCTCCACCTCGAAAAGAGGAGAGGATGGAGCTGATTCCGACGGAGGATACCTTTCCCGCTCCTCCGTCGAGGATGGTTGGTCGACGTTCCCACCCTTACAAAGGACCCGACACAGGCAGGTCGGAAGTGAGGGTGGACCCGAACCTCGGGTCGTAGCTCCTGCCCGGAGTATTCCAGGGCGGGACCAGGCGTCGACCTGGTCGGCGACGAACCAGTCCTGACCATACAACATAAGAGATCCTAGCGTGCCACCTTCCACATCTAGTGGACCAGACCTGGTCCTCCCTCCGACCATACGGTCGACGGGAGATCAATCCCAACCTCAGTCGGCCCCACACAAGGGCCTAGACGAGAGGGTGGTTGGGGTCCGAGCTTAACGCCGTTCCCTCTCTGTAAATGGTAAGGTCGTCACGGCAAAACCGTGTACCTGCCCTCCTCATTCCTCCCACAAAGTGGTGAGGAAACCAGGCAATCGGACAAACCGCAGAGCCCTTGGGTGAATCCCCCTGGGCATCTATGACACAGGGTTTCACTCTGCAGGCTACTCCGAACTCCACGGCCTCACGCCCTCCGCCGAAGACCGCCCCCCAGGGGTCACAGGTCCCGCGGACGGAAACCCTCCCACCAGGGAGCGTCAACCCACCGGCACTACAGCCGGAGGAACGATTCGCATGGGATTACGAGACCCATTACAGAGCCTCGGGCGACTCATATAGGGTCCCGCCATCGTCTTACGAGTCGGTGGAAGGTCAGTTGTGGGACAGGCTGCTAACCCCTAGAGTTTCGGCCCCATTTTTAGCGGCGGTCCTCTCGGACGCCGCGCTGCGGTTGGAGTTTAAGTCTCCCCCGCAGGTGGGGTCGGATCTCGAGGTGACAGCCCGTCCGCCCAAGCCTCCGAGCTCAATGCCTTTCATACCTCTGTCAAGGGATCTTAAGACCACCATTGACTCGATACACTCCGAGGGGAAGGTGGACAGGATCCCCTGGTTAGGGACAGCCTTCCCGGAGCGGGAAGAGGACACTCCCTACCTGGTTACACCGCTGTGCCCAGAGCCTGCCTTCCGGCAGATGTCTCGGGACCGGAACTCGAGCTGCGTCCCCCTTCAGACTCTACCCCCAGGGGTCGAGGGCGCTGGGGGTAAATCTCGAGCCCCCGCCCCATTCCGGGTTCAACCATGGAATACGGAGTGGGACGGCGAGCTGCAGGCGTTTGACTCCCTGGCTAGGGACGGCCTACGCCTGATCAACGCCCAGCAGTTGGTTTTCACAGCTGTTTGACCCCATGCAAATTGTCTCTTATTTTAAGAGCAATTTTAAGCATTGGCGACACAATTTTGACAACTGTTATAGCTAGAGACATGCAAGAGCTATTACTTTTGGCAAAATTCAGAAAAATCCATTTTGGGATCTTGCATATAGGCCTAAAAAGTCATAATTTGTATGTTTCGCGCCTCTGTATGCCCCATGCTCCATAAGAGACATGTTTAAAATAGATTTAGAAATCCATATTTGCCCGCAATGAATTTCGTAACATTTACACTGGAGGAATTCAGTGGTACAATAATCCATATGAGTTTCAAAAGTGTGTGCGCCGTTGATATATTTTTTTTTTTCTGTTTTGTCATAATAAGTAGATCTTCAAACAGCTGTGTTTTTCGCCCACCTGTCAACAGTCCCTGACGGAGCCGGGAAGGTCGCTTTCCAAGCCGCCACTGATGGACATCAACGTGGTATCAGCCCTTAATGACTGGTCGCCGAGCTGTTTCGCTCGTATTGGCCAGGTCTGTTGAGATCTATACGCAGGTGTGGTTGCCATGCCTGGATATGAACATCAATGGATCACCGTGAAATGCTCGGAGGGCACCCTGGGGAAAGACCTTTCGGAGAGTTAATGGCCAATGGCTCCTGGACTAACGGCAGGAGCGAAAGAAGGCCGTTTTTGGCGACAAAAGCTGGGACCTCAGGCGCTCAGAAGGCAAGCACGGAAAGAAGCGAAACGCCTCTGATGCTGCTTCCTCGAAGGTGGTGCCGGGGTGTGGTAGGCCGATGGCCCAAAGTACGCTCCGGAGGACGCGTACGTTCAATGGGTCGGGGCGCTCAGCCAGCCGCCACCCCCTACCATGGCTACCAAGCCCCTCAGAACCAGGGAGGTGGCACCGGCACTAAAACGGCGGGGAAACACAGCCGTAAGAGACAGAGATATAGAGTAAACGCAAGGTCAAATGCATCCCAAAGGCCGAGGGAAGTCAATGCCGGCCGCGCAGGTCATTTATGACTACCCAGTACAAGCAATCTCGACTCCAGTGGTAGGCGGTCCGCCTCATGGAGTTTCGAGGGCGGGGGCATGCAGTGACCTCGGAACCTTGGGTCCTAGATGTGGTAACCCACGGGTATCGCATAGAGTTCACGGCCTGCCCTCCCCCATTCAGAAGGGGTGAGGTTCGCCCCCCCTCTTCAGAGACACTGCCAAGCGGCGCGCTCCTGCAAGAGATTGCTGGCCAAGGTGCAGTGATATGCCTCTCGCATCAATCAAAGAGGGCTTCTATTCCCCTTCTTCTTAACCACAAAGAAGTCGGGGGAGTGGAGGCCATCTTAAATCTGAAACCTTTGACCAGGTTCATCAGACCTCCACCTTCCGTTGGAACCCTGAAAGCAGTTCTCGGGTCCTCACAGGGATGGTGGGGCCAGCGTTCGGATTTGAGAGAACGCATATCTCCACGTCCCGTGCACGAATCCTCACCGAAATGACTCCGTTTTGCCTTAGGAGGAAATGGCTTACCAGTTCTGGGTCCTGCCTTCGCCTGTCGACCGCGCCACAGACCTTCACATGCTACTGGTGGCGCCATCCTCTCAGAGGCTCCAAGCTTTTATCGAGGAGGTCCTAGACTTGATAAGGTCTCTCGGTTTCATCGTCAACAAGTCAGCCCTCTCGCATTCCCAGAACCCCCAGTTTTCTGGGAGCGGATTGGACTTTCTGGCGGCAAAGGTGAGGCCCTCCGCAGGGAGAGTTGCCTCGGTCGTGACGTGTTTTGGAGAGCAGGTCGGTCCAGCCAGGCTATGGCTTCGCGATCCTGGGACTTCTGGCCATACCTCATCAGGATTGTTCCTACTGCAGAATACGCATGAGGGGGATCCAGATCCACATGCTCGGACTCCAACCCTGGACCACCCAATGTCCCTTCGGATTCCAGTAAACCCCTGAAGCTGGCCCCCCAAACCCCTCAGTTGGTGGACCATCCACGCAACTGGGAAGGGGGGATCGCCCTTCAGGAATTAACACCCTCCTTAGCTGACACCGATGCGTCAAAGTCGGGGTGGGGGCCCACTTGGTCCCCCAGAAGGGTTGGGCCGTTGGTCGACCATGCAAGCTCGCCATCATATCAATGTGCTCGAGCTGAGGGCAATCTTCCTGGCACTGAAACACTGGATCGCCCTGACCAAGGGAAAGGTGATCCTGGTCCAATGGCGACAACATGACGGTATTGACTACTCACAAGAGGGGGGGCAAGGGAGCCCCAGTCTCTGCAAGGAGGGTCGTCAGGCTCCTATATTGGTGCAGGAACGGGGCATGCCCTGATAGCAGCACATTTACCAGGGGTGGAGATGTCTTAGCGTACGCCCTCGCCCAGAAGGGCACGTAAAGCCAGCGCCATAGAAGTGAGGGGGGGGGGCGTCAAGTTGGGAATTGCCTCTCCTGCCGGCAGTCTGCCGGTCCATTTTTCAGAGGTTACAGCGTCCCCACGTGGACCTTTCGCCTCTGCCGTGAATCACCAGCTCCGGCGTACTACCATGGAGTCAAATCCCAGAGCTGTGGGTCGGGAGCAATGGTGGCGGATTGGTCGGGGATCATTGCCCTACGCATTTCCCCCATTGCGATGATTCCGAGAGTCCTCGAGAAGGTAGCTCGGTCCGACAATTGCCTGATTCTGTTGGTGGCTCCCATGTGGCCGGCTCATCTGTGGTTCCCACTGCTTCTGGAGCTGCTAGTGGGGGACCCTGTCTTGCTCCCTCAGCGCGGGGATCTGATAAGCGGTCCTCCAGCCGACATGTCCGTCCCGGAACGTACCATCCGCGCTCTCAACCTGACTGTCTGGCGCATTTCCGCCAACAATACACTCAGGCGGGACTTTCTGAACAGGCTGCTGTGCTCGCTGCTCAGGCAAGGAGGAAGTCAACTAGAGAATCTTACGCTTCTCGACTCTATAGATGGTGCGCCAATCGAGAGATCGATCCGCTGTCTGCGTCTGTAGGGCAGATTGGGGATTTCCTAACGGAAATTTTCCATGAGGGTTTGGGCGTCCAAACAGTCAGGTGCTACCACACCGCAATCGGGGCGCTCCATCGGGGCTTCAGGGACGGTACAGTGGTCTCGAATAGCCCGATCCTCACGAATCTGCTGAAGGGCATGTTTTCGGTTCGTCCCCCGGTTCGTTCACTCGTTCCGGAGTGGGATCTGCCGCTAGTGCTCCAGTTCTTAGCGTCCGAGGAATTCGAGCCACTGGAGAGGGCCAGTCTCCTGGATTTATCTAGGAAGACAGCCTTTCTCGTGGCAATTGCTTCCGGGCGACGGGGTTCCGAGATACATGCCTTGTCCATTGACGAGGCTCACTTGCGGTGGTTGAAGGACGGCATATCCATCCTCCCAGGAACGGGTTTTCTCGCTACGAATCAGACCCTGTCTTTCACACCACGCCCAGTGTTTTCTCCCGCCGGACCTGGCCTTGGCTGCAGGACAGTCGGAGAAACCCTGGTGCCCGGTCAGGGCACTAAAATGGTACCTTAAGCGTACCAAAGGGCTCCGGAAGACAAAACAGCTATTCATCTCCACGGCCCCTCCATATGGTCCGGCAGCGAAGGACACAGTTAGCCGCTGGGTTGCCTCGACCATCCGAAGCGCACACCGAAAACATCAGGATCGGTTGGTCGGCTCTCGGGTTAGGTCCCATGATGTACGTGGCTCACACCTCCTCCTGGGCATTTTACAAAGGCTCCTCAATCCAAGATATCCTGGATACTATAGGTTGGAGTTCCGCAAGAGAGTTTACCTTCGAGACGTTCTGGTGTGGAGAGGGGATGTTGCTACTTCAGCACTGTGTGCCGGTAGAAGTGAGTGCAATCAAGAACTCTAGGTAAGTCTCTCGGTGCGAGACGGGGATACGCTAGCGCTGGTGACTACCTCCCCGTACCACCTTCCACCGCCTGCGACTACCAGTGGGATACTGTGGAAGTGTAAGGTCGCAGAGGGTAGCTATCGAGAGCGCAGTGTATTTCCCTCTCAGAAGTGAGAGGGGGATACACTAGCGATCAATAGCTACCCTCCGCGACCTTACGACCCTCCCACAATGTTTTTCCACCCACAAGGTCTCGGGAAGGTTGTGTTGTACACAATTTGGAGAAACAATTTGGGATAAGGACGACTCGCAGCGCATGGGCGGTGAATTGCCCGAAAAGTAGTGCGCGCTATCGGCGGACTATTTTCGCGGTAGCGAAATTTTTAATGTGGTATAGAGGTTTCTGGTCGGGGCCCAAATGAGACATTTGTGCAAAAGTAAGGTCGCGGAGGGTAAGTATCGATCGCTAGTGTATCCCCCTCTCAATTCTGAGAGGGAAATCCGGCCACCCTTGTTAACGGGGACAAAACCGGATTTGAAACTGGAACACACACACACATGGACATGCGCACCATTGCAAAAGCCCTCTACTGCTTTTCAAGACAGGTGGATAAAAACAAAATACTACCAGTAAATGGTTGAAAGGGCAACATAATAGTCATATTTGAGCAAAGCAGGGCGATAATTACTTTAAAAATTATGAAAATTATCAAAATTCACACATAACTCAATTTAGATAGGGTTAAACATTTTTAAAAGTTCAGATTTGAGTTTGACCCCAAAAACCCATATATAGATATATTAAAAGTGGTGTCTACCCAAAAAGTAGGCGATGAGTCGAAGAATACATCATTTTGGTGGCCATTTTGAATTTGTGTAAATTAGCGACGTCAGACATCATCGTATGTAAAAATAAAGGTCATTTTTGGATTTTACAGCAAATTTGGCCATAGACACCACTAGTTTCAAAAATGTTTTGGTGATTTGCCTAACCCTAACAATATGGGGCTTTAAACATAAATTGTATTTGAAAAAATAACCCAAATAGCAATAATACCACATATCATCTCCCACATGCCTGCAAATTTTTGTGTTGTCTTTAGAAGACATTTTTACCCCTCCTAAATTCACGGCTGTTTAACCCCATGCAAATTGTTTCTTTTATTTTTAGAACAAATTTAAGCAGTGGTGACACAATTTTGACAACTGATAAGTAGGAACATGCAAGAGCTATTATCTCTGCAAAGATCAGAATAATCCATTGCGGGAATCTTGCTATATAGGCCTACAAAGGTTGTAATTTGTATGTTATAGCGCCCTCTATATGCCCTTTCTCCATAGAAAGACATGTAAAACTAGATATATAGGAAAAATCATATTTGCCCGGAATGAAATTTCGGCAAATTTGCACAGAATGTAGTTAGTTGACTAAGTAATCTAAATCAGTTGTCAAAATTGTGTCTCCGTTGATATTTTTTGTTTTATCCTGCTTTTAATAAATGAGAACTTTAAAACCGCTGTGAATTATGTTTGTATGTATGCATATGTGTAAGTGTTTTCATTTTCCAAAGTGTCTCTTGAATGGGAGGTTGATGTCCAGTTGCCACTAAACTTTGTTCATAGGTACAACATGGGAAGTCCCATATGTTAATCAAGTCAAAGGCCACATTTCAAGGTCAAAGGTCATCGGAGGTCAAGTTGTAAATAGATCACAGTTGACTTTTTTGGAAGTTTCTGAAGTTTCAATGCCAACCATTATTATTTTCAGAATCTTCTGTCCTATATTAGTATACATGTGGTAGAGACCCAATAAAAATACGTTTTTACTCATCAAATGCCAACTAAAAACATGGGTGCCCAATTTTTGGTAGACATATATAAATTTTGCCAAGTATGGAAATGAGGTATTGCCTTTGATTCTGTCAAGCGCTACTGCACAAATCATACAGCGCATGACTGATTAAATTGTAATACCTCATTTGGATACTTGGGACTTCTATATATGAAACATTTACCCCAATTTTTACCGTATACGCCAAGGTATCTTCGAGGAATAACCTCCTGTGCCGACTTGCTGGATCTTCATGGGGTGCAGCCCAACGACCCTACGCCTACGCACCACTGCCTTGGCTCTGGTCTACAGCACTGCTGAATATGCCGCCCCAGCATGGTGCAACAGCTCTCACACAAAGAAGCTGGACACAGTACTCAACGAGACCTTGAGAACCATCACTGGCTGCCTCCGTCCTACTCCATCTGAATTTCTACCAGTGCTTTCAGGTATTGCACCTGCAGTACTTCGGAGAGAACACCACATGCATAAACTAGTGAATAAGGCCCTGCTGGACATCAAGCACCTGCTGCATAACACTGTCAAAGAATCACACCAACTCGGTAGACAGAGACTGCGCTCTCCCCGACCTTTCTGCCGACACGCTGCTTAACTCTCCAGTCCCCCTTTCAACATCTTACAGACAAGGAATACTGCCTGGCTAGATACCCCAAGACCAGATCAACTCTCTATTACACCTAAGACAGAACTACCACCTGGCAGCAATCTCCCACGCAAGGAATGGGTCACCTTAAACCGGATTCGCACAGGAGTCGGTCGCTTCAATAGCAATATGCACCGATGGGGGCTGCGGCCATCACCAGCCTGCCAGTGTGGTTCTCCATCACATTCTCAATGAGTGCCCTACCTTTCGTCCACTGGTGGACACAGATTTCTCAAACCCCAACCAATCAACAGTGAGTTGGCTCAACGCGACAAACACATTTAGCTGCTGCCTCATACGCAAGAAGAAGAACCATTATGAACTCTAATCCCCCATCCCTATATTGCAATTCAGCTCTCACTGTAGAATAGGACTGTGCACCCTGGTGATGATAATATATCTTTAATTTTTGCACTTGCTGACTGATTGGTTTCATTTTGGTGGTGGGGTGGTCATGAGATTTTGAGTCTTGCTGTCTATAATTTTGTGTTTGGTGGTTCCTAGTGTTTGGTAGTCACATGCTTTGGGCGGTTTCCGGTGTTAACTGGTTCTGTCTGGATGGTTCCCATTGTTTGGCTGTTCCCAGTCTTTGGTCATTCCGTGTTATGGTGGTTCCTGTTCTTTGGTGATTCCCATTTGCTTGGTGGTTCTCAATGCTGACTAATTGGTTGATACCAATACATAGATCTTAATATAAATCAAGATAGGCAGATTCTCCTGAAACTGTGTAACCAGATTCGAGGTGCCCAAAAGTATTATAATGAGCATACACATTTTATTATCATAGTTTTGGGCACCACCCTTTTGGGCAATCATAGTATTGGGAAAGTCCTTGTACATATTTATGTGATGCTCAAGTGGTTTGAGAACCACATGGTTGTTTTTTTTTGGGGGGGCCGCCAGCTGTATGGCAGGACCACTTAGCAATCCGTTGTGCGTGTGGATGTGTGTGCGTGTCACTAAATTGTTAAGTTTTTTTTAAATTGACATCAATTGAAAAGTTGAAGTTCAATTGGAACCAAACTTGTGTTATAGGTGCACCATGGGATCCCTCATAGGTTGATGAGGTCAAAGGTCATGTGTCAAGGTCAATGGTCATGTGAGGTCAGGTTGCAAAATAGGCTAAAATGTCAAATTGACTTGCATTGAAAACTTGAAGTTCAAACTTGAGTCATAGGTGAAATATGGGATCCCTCATTTGTTAATGAGGTCATAAGTCACATGCCAAGGTCTAAGGTCATGTGAGGTCAAGTTGTAAGATATGCTGGGCGGTCCACAGCTTATATTTTTTTAATGTAGCAAGCATGAAAGCAAGCGTATACACTAACATTATGATATCTTGGGATCTAAATGTTTTATTTCCTATAGTAACTATGAACACTTTTGCTGCATAGCAACAGAGTTATAAAAATGTATGCATTTTAGTGGTTTAGTAGTGTACAAATAGTGTGGCTAATATGGACCTTTTTTGAAGGATTTTTGGGAACATTTTAACATATAGTTTCCTAAAAAAATGGTAAACACTACAAATTTGTTATTTACTTTAAGTTGTTATCATATCAAACCCCCACTATCTCAACCAGTCCAATTTTTTACCTAACAAAAAGTTGAAAATCAACATACTTTAATGTCTATATTCATCTATTATCTGTTCCCTAGGTCCATTAAAGTCAAGTTAGGGCCATATGCATGAGATGGTGCTAATTTATCACGCCGAAACAAGAGAAAGTGGCATTCGTTATTGAACCAACTGTTGGTTTTTTAGATGCTAATGTTACAAGTATCCCCTTCTTTGTGACAAAAGACAAGTTAGGCGATTGCATAATAGTTGACAACAAATGCCACTTCTACTGCAAAAAAAAAAATTTTTCTTAAAAAGGGCTATAGACAAAAACAAAAAGTTTGTCTAAGAAGAAATATGAACCAATGCAAATGGAAATGCATTCTTTTTTATAGAAAAATGAAATGCAAAAGCAGGATTTATTTTTTTTTTTGTATTTTTGACCCACTTTTTTCACTTTTTCGGCCGATCATTTTTTTTTCTGAACATTTAAAAAAGAAATTAAGTGGCAAAAAGTAAAAAAATATAATGTGCTAAAGAGATTTTAAACAAATGTGTGCAGTCTTCTTAGACACACTTCCTTTGTTTCTTTTTGTTCTTCGACCTATTGCTTTACAGGGAATAACACAAAATTGCAATTGCAAAATTTGAGTGATATCAATTTCATGGTCCTTATACTCTCCTACTACTAACATAATACTTTTGATCTGATGCGGTGAATGGCCTTAGGAAGCATTGCTATACCTACTCTTTTTCAACACCATGACACTTTTTCATGATCGGAGAAATTTCCAGCATTCATGAATTAAATCGGTGATTCCTGGTCTTAATATCTCCATTATTACAAACAATTTCATTTTCGGACTTTTTAGAGAATTTTGAGCTTACAATTCGTGGGTTAGTTTACTCGTCACTGACTTGTGCATATATTCTATTTTTTTCAATTGGGCGCTCTTTTTCCCAAAAATGTGCTATTATTGCTTTAATTTGGGCATTGTATCGTTATGACAATTAACATTATTTTAATTTTGGTTTATGTTCCAGATTGTTTCAGTTAATTTGTCAAATGGAGACCCGGCAGATGCTATGCTGGAGTACTATGAGAAACTTGTACTTCGTAAGTAAGAAACAGGGAATAAGTGGCTTATGGGAAATTGATAAACATTTATGTGCGAGGGAGTGGGTGGGTGATTTTTTTTTTTTGGAGAACCAACATTTTTTAGGGAACAAAAGGAAATATTTATTTTCTTTAAATGAAAGAGTGGCAACATGAAATTTGAATTTGACTCAAATTTGAAAAAAAAATAAGGCGGGGAACAAATGATTTCAGTGGATTTATACACTTTTGTGTCAATACATAATTGTTCCCCAAGATGGGTCTCTTAGGAAAAAAAAAAGAGCAACTTTGAAATATAATTATCCGTTTTAAAAATGTAACGCATCCATAGCAAAGATTTACAAATGTTTGTCCGGTGGAAATAATGAAAATATACACACACAACCAAGACGTTCAGTTGATTCCGAACAATATTTTTTTTTTTTTTAATTTTCTACCTGATTATTGTATTTAAGGTCCAGATAAGTTGGCGGGGCTTCACATCGATGGTTTAGGATATCAGTTGGAGTAGGTAAAGTTTGCAACGAGAGATCTCACATATAGGTGTCCCCAAAAAAAATCTGATAAGGCATTGATTTTTTCTAATGTAAATCTTCCATCTAAAAATAACTCCATCTGGACCAAGGATAGCTGAGAAATATTTTTTTGGTACAAAAAATGTGCAACTTCTAATGTCGGTATAGAGCAAATCCAAAAATTAGCCTATGTTTTATAGAAATATTAGCAAATGTAATTTAATCAACTTTTTTCTCTCTTGTATGACATTTCTGTAGCGGTATACAAATACCAGGTAAAAATCTATTGAGTGTCATAAACCTGCTTGTAAAAGTGCTAATTATAAAAACAATATTTGGTTGCTCAAAATCTCTGTTGCACATTTTTTTAAACAGCTACTGAGGTATTTGTATTTCAATGACTGTGATACAAAGATCCATAACCATTTTATTCTCCATTGCTGTTCATATTGTAAAGGGGCATGTCACTGATCCTACAACCTAGTTTCTTGACTTAATAAAAAAAATAAAGTTGAGATTTTATATCATTCTGAAACATTAGCCTTGGCCAATCAGATGTTTAGTTATACAAACTTTTAAATCCGTTTTGTCCCAGTAACGAGGGTGGCGGATACACCTCACTCAAGCAATAATGCGGTGTGAGGATTTATTGGTAGCAAAAGAGAATTAACAGGATGCCTTTCCTAACGTCAATCCATAGTTTTCGGCAGTGGGCCTAGCCGTTGGGCAACCACGCCCACCATGCAGGCAGCATGTGCGGATGGCCGCCATTAGCTCTACAGTAAGTGCTTGCCCTTGTAGGTAGATTTCTTTCATTATACCAGGGTGTAATCGGCTACCTCCCATCAGAAATCCGATGGGGGTGACGGTTTAGCCGCGACAACTCTGGGCCCTAATTAATTTACGTTCAAAATCGGTTGGTTGTAATGGTATTAGAAATTTTGCATTTTATGTCCATTAAACATCATGACCCCCCCCCCACAGAACCACAGTAGTCTGTATGGACCCTGTTGAAAAACAATGCATTTGCTAACAACACAAAAAATTGTGTGAATAAAAATTTAAAGCAAAAGGTGATGGAATGACTGCCCACCCGCACTTCTCTTAGCATTTTATTTGTTTTATTCTAGGCAATTATCCCCAATTCAGAAACATACGGTAACATGTTGCAATCATTGGAAACTGCAGGGGCTACCGCAAGGATATCGGCTATATGGAATAGGTTACTTCTGGTTATTTCATGATTAATTTCTAATATAGTTCGTTATTGGCTTACTTATGTATGTGTTCAGCGATAAGAGATCAAAAAAGTTGCATGACATCAATGGTCAAAATACTCAAGATGCGATTTTAGGCAGAAATGGATAGGTCCAACACAATTCTTAAGTGGAGGAGTATCTGGCAGCATTGAACACTTAAATCATGCGCGCGGGAGCGTAGGGGGGGGCGGAAGGGGCATGAGCGCCCCGGAATTCTGCACAAAATCTTCGCAAAATCAGCCAATTGGCGAAACGTTTCAGCTCTTCAGCACCCCCCCCCCCCCCCACCCCCCCTAAAAAAATAACCCCCCCCCCCACCCCCCCCACCGGTATTTTGACGTTTTTCAAATCCTGGATCCGCCCCTCTGAACGTGTGAAAACCAAGTGCAGCTATGAGTAAAATCAGAGGATTAAAACAAGATATTATATAGAAGCTTCGGAGAATGAAAACTTCCTTGTTGTATCAATTGCTTAAGGCAGGAGACACATAGAGATCACTTTGTCCACTGTTGTTGTAGTATGTGGTTGTAGTCTGTTGTTGTAGTCGGTTGATGTTGTCTCTATTGGATGTAGTCTGTGTGTTTTTTTGAAATAAGTTAAAAATTTGCCTATAATCCGTAAAATCGCGATTATACAAGCACCGGTGCCTATAATCGGACCATTTCGCAAAACCGGACAAGAGAGAAATGTTTGACTAGCGCCCTCTTAGTAATTTTCTTCAGATGAGCTACTACTCGCTGGTGTAATATGTTGCTCCAAATCGCTTGGAGGTAATATTTAGCATACTCATTCCTGCAAACCCTGCCCTGCCCAAGAGCAATCAAATGGAGCATAGCTTGCAAACATGTGTTTCAGCCAAGGGCTTAATTCGGTAAAGAAGTGCCACGTAAGAGGATTTGTTTCCCCAGCAATCGGTCTAAACATATACCACAGGGCAAAGGACACCTGTTATGCAATGATTTTTTTTAAAAATTCCTGTGATTGTTGGACCATTTGCTGGGGCAACGAATTACATTATGTAACTCTACAGCGAATACCGTTATTAGAGCATGGACATAAGTTTCAAAGACCCTATCACATTGCGCCTTTTGTTATTAAAAATCACAATGATTCCATTTACCGGCTGAGGTAATGCCGATAATCACCCTATCCGCAGGGAGCTGCAAGCCATCACTCAGACACATATGCGATTCTTGCCCGAATAATGATCCAAAATCAAATCAAATTTATTCATATCAACATAAAAACTAGCAATCAAATACAATATAATAATTACATGATAAACCATAATGGTGGTGAATAGATGAGGGCACTGCTAAACGCATAGCGTGGGATTGCAGTGCCTTAGAAACTATAGGTCAGTAGTGGACTTACAGAATAGGTGGATTCGAACATTTCCAGGAATGGACTTAATATATGTAATGCAAAACAAAACATAATAAAAACACTGTAGTTAAGTGCCCGAAATCCCGATTCAAATCAAAGATATAAAAATATACATCCACCTGATATATTTCACACGAATTGGACCGGATCTTTTCAAACAGTCCAAATAAAATACATCCTTTGTTTCAACACAAGACTTGAAATAATAATGCAAATAAGGGATTGGCTGTTTCTTCTCGAAATAAGTCAATGTTTTTAAACTTGGGCAAAAATTGCCAAAACATCAGCTATCGGTCAGAATGACCCCAGAGGTTTCCTGCCAACATATAGTTGACTTGGGAATTAGTTAGTCTTGATGAGTGGTTTAAGTGTGATGGCGGTTTGATGAACAGATTACCTGAAAGGTCCATCCCGCTGGCTTGAAGTTTTGCAAACAAATGCCTGGTAAATGAGAGTAACCAGGGGTTAATCGGATTACTAAATTGAGGCAATCTTCTTGTAGAAATCAATAGGGCAATCAATCTCAATCACTTTTCCACATTCAATGTTTCTTTGATCAGTACCAGGACAACGTGGGTCATTGGGAAATTTTCCCCCTTTCACCATGATTGCCTCGGTACGACTTGCGAAGACTAGGTGTCAAGACTACTTGGCCTTGGATTAATGTGTGGTGTGACTTTTATTTGTCGGAGATTGTACGGAAAATAGAAAAGTTATAGTTGGTGGGTTCGTCCACAGTCCCGAAATAGGCGTACTCACATGATAGCTCCGAAAAGAGAGTTAAACTCAAAAACCGATATGTTTGAGAGCGGATACATAGTTTCTATTTCTAAGCTTTTATTGCAAAACTTACACAGTGTGGCTTTAGCTCTGTGAATGCATATTTTCATATCAAGGTACCTTATCATATTCAAAACAAAAGACAGGAAAAAGTCCCTTAAAATCCCCCGATATAATCACAGGCCAGTACGCTTTTTTAGGGGTGTGGGGGGGTCCCCCAAATTCGAAGAAAGAAAAGAGGCAAAAGGTTCAACTTTTTACTGACAATTTTGATAAAAATTCCAAATTTAGCGAAATGTTGACACCAAGTCCACCTTTTGGTGAAAAAGTGTTTCAGCAAAAAGTCCAAAAAAGGCCAGTGACCATTTTAGGGGGTTTTTAGGTCCACTTTTAACCCAAAAGGTTCACGTTCAATAAAAAGGTCCACTTTTTGAAGTACCCCGCACCTTTCCCCCCAAAAACAAATACTGCGCACGGCCCTGTATAAGCACAAGGAATCATATAGATAACAGATTAAAATCCCATTGTTTTTCAGAAATGATTTTGCCTTTGTTATTGTGTCATAAAATTAAAGTATTAAGGAATATTCTGTTCCTCAAAGAATAAAATGGACAATCCTTTCATTTCCTTTAAAACAAGACTGCGATTAATCACATAAAACCCCACGACCCATAGTTTTCAACCAAAAACAAGCTCTCAAAACGTATCATAGAAATAGACAGAAAATGAGACATGACGATTTGTTTTGGAAGATAATTCATACTAATGCTTGCGTTAAGTTCGTGCAGTAAACCGTGCATAAAGTTGCTCTTGGGACTTTAACGTTATTTTACTCTAACCAGGAAATTGATTAGAATTATGTGGTTAAATTTTGAATGTTCAATCAGGATTTCAGCATTATCTGGTGATACAACATGAATAGGATTAGAACATCGACGGATTATAACATCGTCAGGGAATTCCATGTAAGTTTCACAACAAAACAGTACAGCAAACCTGAAACTTTCATTTTATATCAATCGTTTAATTGAGCACCAAAGTCAGTTTGTCTGGTATCTCGCGGTACACTGCACAAGAAAGCGGCATCTATCCGTATGCAACATACCAGTGAATTCCAGAAATGCCCTATAAACACAGGTGGCCTATTAAGACCTTGTATTTCTACCATGGGGTAAGAAAGATTTTAGTGAATCATTAAGGACACTGGTCGTTCATGGGATCAGACTGCAGTGATAACAACTTTCGCACGAAGAGCGTGCCAAAACCGACCTTATCAGTTAGACCGGGCGACAATCAATTTTTTTTCTCTTGGTCCGTGATTGCGAACTCGTCCTATGAAGGCACCGGTGCCTGTAGACGCGATTTTACGGTATTCTGCATACTTCAATGGATTTAACCCAAAACTTGTAATCATAGCTATGACATGTGGATCTCTCATGGTTCGTATGATAGGCAATGTCACACCCAAGGTAAAAGCGTAACATACCTAAAGGTCAAAGGTTAAATGATGTCAAGTTTAAAGATAGGCTGAAAATGTAAAATTGACCTGAATTTGAAGACTGTTTTTAATGTTTGTCTTGTTAAATGTTTATATACCCACATGACACAATAATGACACAATTGTGTTTGAGGTGGTGTAAATTCTAACACCTTCTCACATTCATGTAAAGGGTATGACTAGTCCAGCAATGCTAGCCTTATCCATCTCACTTCTTGTAAGGGTTCTATTAGTTAGATCTCCAGCCTTACCCCCTCTCACATTATGTAGGGGTTTGATTAGTTTTTAAGATATGCAAGCCTTATCCATCTCACATACATGTAAGGGTTTTGAATAGTCATGCAATGCCAGCCTTATATCCACCTCACATTCTCTAAGGGTTTGATTAGTTATAAGATATGCCACCTGTCCCTCTCACATTCTTGTAAGGTGATGATTCAGTAAGATATGCCAGCCTTATCCATCTCACATTCTTGTAAGGTTGTGAAGTCCAAGCAATGCTAGCCTTATCCATCTCACATTCATGTAAGAGTTGTGATTAGTTACGATATGCCAGCCTTATCCATCTCAACCCAATTTTTCTGTTTAGGGTTTTATGAATAGTCAGTGATGCCACCGTATCCATCTCACATCGTGTAGGGAGAATAGTCAATAAATGTCAGCGGTCACCTTTTCATCTTCACATTCTTGGATTGAGTTGATTAGTTATGCCCAGTCCATATCCAGCTCTCACCTTCTTGTCAGGGTTATGATAGTCAAGCAGTGACAGCCTTAATCCATCTTCACATTCATGTAAGGTTATGATTAGTTAAGAATATGCCAGCCGTATCCCATCTCGCATTCAAATGCAAGGGTTATGATCGTCCAAGCACTGCTCAGTCCTTATCCATCTCACATTCTTGTAAGGGTTATATTAAGTTAGATATCCAGCCTAATCCATCTCACATACATGTAAGGGTTATGATAGTAGGCAATGCTGCCTTAATCCCTCTCAATCAGTCTTGTAAGGTTATGATAGTCAAGCAATGCTACGCCTTATCCCGAATCTCACATTCCTGTAAGGTTGGTGATAGTTAGATATGTCAGCCTTATCCTTCTCACATTCATGCAGAGTTATATAGTCGGTTAATCCAGCCTTATCTATCTCACATTCATGTAAGGGTTTATGAATAGTCAGCAATGGCAGTCTTACCATCGCACATTCCAAGTAGGGTTATGAGTAATTCAAGTAATGCCAGCCGTATCCATCTCAATCGTAAGGTTATGAATAGTCAAGTAATGCAGCCTTATCCATCTCACAATTCTTTTCTTGTAAGTGGTTATGATAGTCAAAGCAGTGCCCATCCTTATCCATCTCCATTCATGTAAGAGTTATTAATAGTCATGCAATTCTAGCCTTATCCATCTCACATTCTTGTAATGGTATGATATCAAGCAATGTAGCCTTATCCATCCTTCACAATCCTTAAGGGGTTGGTGATAGTTAGCAGTGCCATCCTTATCCCATCTCACATGTCTTGTAAGGGTTATGAATAGTCCCAAAAGCAATGCCAGTCGTATCCATCTCACAGTCATGTTAGGGTTATGAATAGTCAAGTATGCCTCCGTATCCCATCTCACATTCGGTTAAGGTATGAATAGTCAAGTAATGCCACAGCCTTCCATCTCACATTCTTGTAAGGGTTTCATGATAGTCAAGCAGTCCACACCCAGCCGTTCTCATCTCACATTCCATGTTAAGAGTTATGATATCAGGCAATGCTAGCCTTATCCATCTCACTTCTTGTAAGGGTTTTATGTGTCAAGCATGCTAGCCTTATCCAGCTCACATCCTTGGTAAGGGTGTGATAGTTAAGCAATGCTAGCCTTATCCATCTTCCACTCTTGTAAGGGTTATGATAGTCAAGCAGTGCCAGCCTTATTCCATCTCACATTCTGTAAGGGTTATGATGTCAAGCACGTGCCAGCCTTATCATCTCACCTTCTTTAAGGGTTATGATGTCAAGCATCTAGCCTATCCAATCTCACTACCATGTAGGTTTGTGATAGTTAAGGCAATGCTAGCCTTATCATCTCACTTCCTTGTAAGGGTTATGATAGTCAAACAATGCCAGTCTTATCCATCTCACATTCATGTTAGGGTTATGAATAGTCAAGTAATGCCATCCGTACTCCAGCTCACATTCGTGTAAGGTTATGAATAGTTAAGATATGCCACTTCATGCCAAGGCTTTCTCACATTCATGCACAAGGGTTAGTGATAGGCAAGCAATGCCCAGCCTTATCCATCTCACATTCTTGGAAGGTTTATGATTAGTTTAAGATAATGCAAGCTTTTCCTCTCACATTCTTGATAAGGTTTATGATTACGTAAGATATGCCAGCCTTATCCATCTCACATTCATGTAACTGTTTATGATATCAAGAATGCAAGCCTTATCCACCCCTCACATTCATGTACGGTCTGATAGTCCAAGTAATGCAGCCTTATCCATCTCGCATTCATGTAAAAGGGTTGTGATAGTTTAAGCAATGCTCGCCTACCATCTCACATCATTTTAAGGTTGGATTAGTTAACACTTAAGTGACCAGGGGTTTTTCACTCCCGTTTGGTGCCCAAGGGGGGGTTCCATGGGAACCCCCCCTAAGGAAACCACTTTCCCGAGGAATTTTTGCATGAAATTATACCACATGGGAAGGGTCATAAGACACCCCAAATCAGCAACAAAAAATTATTTGGTTATTGGCTGCAATTAGGGTCAAAAACTTGTTTTCAAAACTGCGAAAAATTGGAAAAAAGACGGAAAATCAATGAGCCTTGCGCTTACACAAACATTTTGAAAACTTATTTTATGTTGATACTCTAGAAGACCCAATTAACATATATTTTAACACAAACAGCATTTGTTTTAGGGAATCCACCTGTATTTTTTTTGACGGGTGTTGCAAAATGCACGTCATTTTCCCATAGAGTTTGTACCAGTAACAGGGGGGGGGAACGGTTTGGCAACATCCATGATGAAATTGTTTGTTTCAGCACATAAGGGTTAAATTTTTTTAATATTACTAATAATGTTTACTTACATGTATGTGTTAACTTATATCACAGCAAACAAAAAATTGCTTTGGTTCTTGGTTTCTTATTCTTGATTTTTAATTAAAAATATTCTGAAATTACTTCCGTTAGTGCCCACGAGGGGGGGGGGGGGGGGGGGGGGGTTCCATGACCCCCTAATTAATCATTAACGCTTGGCCCATTTTTAATTATTTTGGTATGAAAAGAAGCGCATTTAAAAGTCAGACAATTACAAAAAAATTTCGGCGCAAAAATCCCACGCGTACAGCGGCCCGCGCTCGAAAACAAATTTTTGGGGGTCCCTAGGAACCCCCCTTGGTCACTTAAGTGTTCAGATACGCCCCAGCCCTTATCCATCTCACATTCATGGCAGGTTATGATAGTCAGGCAATGCCTGGCCTTATCCATCTCAACTCACATTCTTGAAGGGTCAATGATAGTCAAGCAATGCTAGCCTTATCCATCTCCCATTCTTGTACAAGGGTTTATGATTAGTTAAGATTGCCACCTTACCATCTCACATTCTTAGGTAAGGGTTGTAATTAGTTAGATGTGCCAAGCCTTATCCCCTCACATTCTGTAGGGTTAGATAGTCAAGTAATCCTAGCCTTAATCCTTCTCACATCATGTAAGGGTTATGATAGTCAGCCAATGCCAGCCTTAATCCATCTCACTTCATGTTAGGGTTAGGATAGTCAAGCAATGTCAGCCTTATCCTTCTCACATGGCGGTAAGTTCTGAATAAGTTAAGATATGCCAGCCTTCATGAAGGCTTTCTCACAATTCAATGGCCCCCCCCCCCCAAAAAAAAAAGGGGGGGTTTTTTTTTTTTTTTTTTTTTTTTTTTTTAAAAAACAACAAAATAGTCAAGCAATGCCAGCCTATCCATCTCACATTCCTTGTAGGGTTAGGATTAGTTAAGATATGCAAGCCTTATCCATCTCACATTCTTGTAATGGTTATGATTACTTAAGAGATGGGCCAGCCTTATCCATCTCCACATTCATGTAACGGTTATGATAGTCAAGTAATGCTAGCCTTATCCACCTCACATTCATGTAGGGTCATGATAGGCAAGTAATGCCAAGCCTTAATCCATCTCGCATTCATGTACAAGGGTTGTGATAGTTAACGCAAGCTAGCCTTATCCATCTCAACACATTCTTGGTAAGGGTTGTGATTCCAGTTAACACTAAGGTACCAAGGGGTTTTCACTCCCGTGGTGCCCAAGGGGGGTCCATGGGACCCCCCTAAGAAACCCCCTTTCCCGAGGGAATTTTGCATGAAATTTATACCACATGTGAAGGGCCATAAGACAACCCCAAATCAGCAACAAAAAATGAAAAATTTGTTTATTTTGGCTGCAAATTAGGGGCAAACATTGTTTTCAAAACCGCTAAAATTTGGGGAAACAAAGACGGAAATTCAATGAGCCTGGCTCTTACACCAAACATTTTGAAAACTTATTTTATTTTGATATCTATGTCTAGAAAGACCCAAATTACATATATTTAACAATAAACCCAAACTAGCAGTTTTAGGGATCCTGTATTTTTACCGGGTGTTGCAAATGCACGTCATTGTTTCCCATAGAGTTTTGTACAGTACTGTTTGGCCACCATCACCTCGATTGAATTGTTTGTTTTCAGCACATCCAGGGTAATTTTTTTTAAAATTACTAATAATGTTTACTTACTGTATGTGGTGAACTTATATCAGCAAAAAAAAATTGCTTTGGTTCTTGGTTGTTTCTTATCTTATTTTTAAAATATTCTGAAATGAACTTCCGTTACTGCCCAAGGTGGGGGGGTTCCCATGGGACCCCCACTAAGTAACTCATTAACGGCTTTGGCCAATTTAATATATGTTGGTATGAAAAAGCGCATTAAAGGTTCAGAAACAATTACCAAAAAATTCGGCGCAAAAATCCCACGCGTAAAGCGGCCCAGCGCGAAAACAACTTTTGGGGTCCCTAGGAACCCCCCCTTGGTCACTTAATTGTTAAGATAGCCAGCCAGCCTTATCCCTCTCACATTCATGTAAGGGTTATGATAGTCAGCAATGCCGGCCTTCTCCATCTCACATTCTTTTAAGGGTCATGATAGTCAAGCAATGCTATCACCCTTATCCATCTCCCATTCTTGTAAGGGTTTGATTAGTTAAGATATGCAAGCCTTATCCATCTCACATTCTTGTAAGGGTTATGATTAGTTAATATATGCCAGCCTTTCCACGCTCACATTCATGTAAGGTTATATTAGTCAGTATCCTAGCCTTAAATCCTTCTCCACATTCATGTAAGGTATTATAGTCAAGCAAATGCAGCCTTATCCATCCGACATTCATGTAGGGTTATGATAGTCAAGCAATGTCAGCCTTATCCTTCTCACATTCATGTAATGGTTATGAATTACTTAAGATAGCCAGCCTTATCCCTCTCACATTCATGTACGTTTGTAGTCAAGTTATGTCCCTTATCCACCCGCACATATGCATGTAAGGGTCATGATAGTCAGTAATGCAGCCTTATCCATCTCGCATTCATTCATGTAAAAGGGTTGTGATAGTTAAAAGCAATGCTAGCCTTATCCATCTCAACATTCTTGTAAGGGTTTGTGATAGTTAACACTTAAGTGACCACGGGGTTTTCACCTCCGTTGTGCCCAAGGGGGGGGGTCCATGGGATCCCCCCCCTAAGGAAACCACTTTCCCGAGGGAATTTTTGTGGGCATGAAATTTATACCACATGTGAGGCCATAAGACAACCCACACATCAGCAACCAAAAATGAAATTTGTTATTTTGGCTGCAAATTTAGGGGCAAACATTGTTTTCAAAACGCGAAAATTGGAAAAAACGGAAAATTTCAAATGAGCCTTGGGCTTATTACACCACAATTTTGAAAACTATTTTATGTTGATATCTATTCTAGAAGACCCAAATTACATATATTTAACACAAACTACAGTTTATAGGGAATCCTGTATTTTTTACTGTGTTGCAAAATGCACGTCATTTTCCCATAGAGTTGTACAGTAACTGTTTTTGTGCCAACATCCTGATGAAATTGTTTTGTTTCAGCACATAAGGTTACTTTTTTTTTTACTAATAATTTGTTTACTTTACTGTCTGTTGAACTTATATCCCAAAAAAAAATTGCTTTGGTTCTTGGTTTCTTATTCTTATTTTTAACAAATATTCAAATGACTTCCGTTTACTTGCCCAAGGGTGGGGGGTTCCATTGGACCCCCACTAATTCACTCATTAACAACGTCTTGGCCACTTTTAATTATTTGGGGGGGGTTTTTTATGAAAAGAGCCGCATTTAAAAGTCAGACAATTACGAAAAATTTTCGGCGCAAAAATCCCACGCGTAAGCGCCAGCGCGAAAACAAATTTTTGGGGGTCCCTAGGAACCCCCCCTTGGTCCATTAAGTGTTAAGATATGCCAGCCTTTATCCACGCACATTCTGCAAGGGTATGATAGCCAGCAATGCCGGCCTTATCCATCTCCAGATTCTTGTAAGGGTCAGATAGTCAAGCAATGCTAGCCTTATCCATCTCCCATTCTTGTAAGGGTTATGATTAGTTTTCAGATATGCCAGCCTTATCCCTCTCACATTCATGTAAGGTAGTTAGTTAAGATATGCCAGCCTTATCCACCTCACCTTCATGTAAGGGTTATGAATAGAAGTAATCCTAGCCTTATCCTTCTCACATTCATGTAAGGTTATGATAAGTCAAGCAATTCCAGCCGCCTTATCCATCTCACATTCATGTTAGGGTTATGATAGTCAAGCAATGTCAGCCTTATCCTTCTCACATTCAATGTATGGTTATATACAAGTAACGCCAGCCTTACCTTCTCACATTCATGTTAGGGTTATGATAGTCAGTAATATGCCAATGCCAGCCTATCCTTCTCACATTCATGTTAGGGTTAGATAGTCAAGCATGTCATCCTTAATCCTTCTCACATTCATGTAATGGGTTGTGAATAGTCAAGCAATGCCAGCCTTATATCCTTCTCACAATTCAGTAAGGGTTATGGAACTAGTTAAGTAATGCCAGCCTATCCACCTCTTATTCATGTAATTGGTTAAGCTGATTGTGCACAATATTACCTGGGTGTTTTTACCACAACATAATGTAACATGCTGTTGTGATTTTACCAGAAGTCAACTCATATGGATACACGACTGATAATAGGTTGGTGGATACTCTGCTCACAATAATGGCCGTGGCTACAGAGGCATGATGAAAAAGTGGCAGTTAAAATAAGATTGTAGGCAATGGTAGAGTAGTTTTTTGTATATTAAAGACATATCATCGATATATCGAAAGAGTCAAAGTATATGAAATTGGGAGGAATAGCTTTACAAGTAGAAGAATAGAGCCTGTAGAAATTCTCATAACTTACTTTTTCCAGCTGATGAATTGACAGAAAAGGAAGAAAGCGCAGGGTTCAAAGATACCGAATCTCCATTGAATTACGTGTGTGTTAGTGTCCGTCGGACACTAATGACTAAAAATAATCTGATTTCTCCCCATTTTAGGTTGCTTCTGGTCATATCATTTGTCTGGTTATGTAGGAACCTAACTTATTACAGGACATGCAAAAATCTGATTTTTGATGATTTTTTCGATTTTCTGATTTAGGCAAATCACTGATAGTGCCTTTAAGTTGTGTATCCCATCTAGATTAAAAAGTACACTAAATGGTTATTGAAACTATAACAGGCAAGTATGCACCCCTGTTGTGTAGAAAAGCTTATATATTTACCTTATGTATGCCTTTCAATAGGAGAGACAAAGAAAAAAGATATTTCAAGATGCAAAAGTTTTAAACTCTTTGAGGTTTTAATTTTAAGGGGGATCCCCTGAGTATGTAAGGCTTTAAAAAAAAATAATAGCAAGTGCTCAGCATTAAGTGAACACAAAAAAAAAAGGGTTTTGTAAAGGTAACTAGTTTTCACATGGATAAAATGGGTGTTTAACAGCGTTTTCTGAGACCTAGTTAAATCTAGTTAGGTTTTGGACGGATTGAACAGCAAAATCCGTCTTATGAAATGGCAATGTCTGGATGGATGTGCGTATGTGTGTCTGGATACAAAAAAGGTCAACATTTTTTGCGAGAGTAGCCGAACTTAGGTATATTGTAGGTGGGCACAAGCCCCTACTAGCCATGTAATTCATTCCCCCATGGTCCTCGGGGGGGGGGGGGGGGGGGGGGGGGGGAATTACAAAAGTCAACATTTCATGAAAAGGTCAACATTTGGTTGTATCTTTTTTCTAGATGAGCTAGAGTAGCCAAACTTCAGTATATTGTAAGAAGGCACAAGCCCCTCCTAACCATGTAGTTAATTCCCCAGGGTCCTCCCTGGGTCTGACAGGGGAGTGGGGAAATGTCATAAAAGGTACATTTTTTCCTGTATTTTTTCCAGATGAGCTAGATAGAGTAGCCAAACTTCAGTATATTGTAGGAGGGTACAAGCCCCTCCTAACCATGTAGTTCAATCCCCCAGGGATCCTCCCCTGTGTCTGTCAGGGATGGGGAAATGTCAAAAATCATTTCACTAAACGGTAAACAATTTGGCCTATCTTTTCTTCTAGATGTCTAGTTATTCCCATAGACTACTGTTACATTACAGTAAGCAGGTCCGTTGGCCATGTTGTGTGTAGGTCCCAAACCCAATTGTAACCTGTCGAATCTTTAAAACATGATTCAGCAGTACCTTTTTTGTGATATGGTTAATGCTCATGTATTCCTTGTGTCAGAACCAGTACAGGCAGAATTCCGCCTCATATCCACTAATATCATGGTAAACAAACAGGAGAAAGCAAGAGCAAGAGGACGGCCAAGAGTAGAACATTGGGGAGGTAAGTGTTGGTATGAAGTCGAGAGCTGCTTTTTTTTAGTAAGAAGCAAGATTTTAAGGAAGAATAAGCTCGCTGTAATTTCCATGTGAAACACATTAAGTGAATGTTTTTTTTTAGTTAAACCATAGTTTTAAATCCTGGTTTTTGTCCAGTCACGGGGGGTGTCCGGATACACCTCACACTCTGCAATACTTCTGTGTGAGGATTATTGGAGCAAAATCCACACTGCGTGAGGATTTATTAGAGCAAAAGTATAATTGACCGGATGCCCTACCTGACGCCAATCCACAGGTGTTTTCGGCGGTGGGCTAGCCTTTGGGCCAACTATGGCCCACTCAAGGCAGCAGTGCTGGATGGCCCGCCAGCTCTCCAGACTTACGCCCTTTAGTAGATCTTCTTTTGCATTCTACCAGGGTAACCATCTACCCTCCTCATCAGATTTCTTAAAAAATTGTATGAGGTTGACGTTTAGCCGCCGAAACTCGGCCCTGGGAAGGTATGTAGTACTGGTTACCAGGATACCAGTAGAAGGCCCTAAAAGGAAACTGACCCTTGACCAAGTGAAGGATTTAGATATTTCTCTAACAGGTTGAAACAGACTGAAGGATTGCAACATTTCCAACGTGTCATTGCATGTTTTTTTGCATCATGTGAAATCTGCTGAGGACCACGTCAACTGCACGTCATCTTTCCTTGCCAGTGTGACAAGATATTTCACCGATTGAGACTCCCCAACATTGTTGAACTTATAACATTTGGAGATTTGTAAAGTTGTGTTTTAGAGAATAAAGGTAGTACTTTGGAAACCTGTAACTCTCTTTTACGACGAATTGAACCAAGGCGAATACCATTATTTTTGCGTGGAAAATTCGGCCTCTGGCCTCTTCCTTTCCACACAAAATAATGGTGTCGCCGGTGTTCAATTTGTCTTAAAGAAGAGCTGGTTCCAAAATCATACCTTTATTTTCTCATTCTTAAACCGCTTTATCCTTTAAGGTCATCTTTAACCCATTTTGCAATACTTTACGGCTTAAAAACAAGAAAGACTGCCAGCCACCCGTGACAACAATCGAACACCGTTTACCGCAACTATCATACGCAACGTTTGGCAGGCGCGCGCAAACCTAGTAAAACGTGGTACGACGCGAGCGCTTCAACTAAAATAACCTCATGCAATACGCATTGGCGTACTACCTGGGTTCATTGTCGATTGAACTTGGGCATCACCATGAAATTCCTTACATTTTCACAGTGTTTTAAGAATATTTATTCAACTTCTGGAAAGTCACCATCATCCTCAGAACTGCACAAAATTTGGTGTCCTTTGGAAAACAAAGCTTAACATTACAATACCAGCAGAATTTTTCTATACCAGTGACTCATAAAGAGTTCACCTTTAACACACTGAAGTACCTGTACATGGACTTTTGTTATACCAAACTTTGTGTTTCTCCCAAGTCTTCAAGGTTACAAATTTATCAGTCTAAAGTAACAGACTTTTGCAAAAACACGAACTACTGAACTATACCAGAAAGAATTGTGTTGTCAAGATTTTTTGAACCTGATTCTACAGACCCTGGTGCACATGCAACAGAACTCTTGAACTTTAATAATTCATGCTATTTTGTGCGTTTAATTGTAAATAGGTAAGAAATATAATAATTTTTGTGCATTAATTACAATTTTGGTTTATTTTGTGATTAATTATTAGTCAGATTTTCAGTTTATGTCTTAAAAATCATTGTTTTAAAGTCAATCTTCTACAAATTGTCATTGTGATATTTTGTTTTGTGAACCCAGTAGGTTGTTTTTCTGACCTTGGGTACCTCCCATTGCAACTTGCAAAAGGTTGATATTTGATGGTTTTTTTTTCTGAATTTAGCAATCACTAATAGTGCCTTTAATACATAAGATGCTCGGGGTGCACATACTCACAAAATCACATGCTATTTGAGAAGACAAGGCATTCCAAATTTTATAGCCGTAAGCAGACATCTGGGCATTTGATAAAAATATGCTTAGCACCAATGTGCGTAAAAACCAATCATTCAATACGCCGCTGAAGCGTATGGCTCGCGTGTGCAGTGATCATACTTTTTTGATTTTGTGCACTTTATTTCCACTGTTATATGGGATTCCCTGGGCTTTCTCGTGGTTTATTATTTAGCTCCGGGTAATTAGGTCCCAACTCCCCGCAAATACTAAAGTCAACAGTGGCGTACCGAGGCAGTTGACCAAGAGGGGGTCAAATTTCCAGTCGCCCCTCAGAGGGGGCAAAATTTGTAAATCGTCCCGGTGATATGCTCCAATTAGGTCTAAATTTGACAAATTGCCAATTTTACTTTAATTTGCCCCAAATTTGGCTTGGAATTGGTTGAAATTTCCCAAAAACGTGTAAAATGCCATTTTTTATCCTCCCTCTTTTTAAACGAGCCAGGAGGGCATTTGCCCCCCCTGCCCCTGAAAGTCATATTCCTTGAATCAAGTAGGTCCCACACCCGGGGGGTACTTACCCAAAATTGGGTACGGGTGTGCCGTCCCGCCGGTACCAATCGACCATTTTTTATAGTGGACCAAATTATACAAAATATGACCCCTTTATTAGTTGGTTCCGAAATCTCGACCCATTAACTAGAGTTGTTTTGAAATTGTCGCACATTTTCATTAGTCTTAGCAAAATCGGCCCATTTTCATAGTAATTTATTCCAAAATCAGAAATCAACATTGCATTTGAGTTTAGCGAAAATCGGAAAATCGACCCTTTTCAGAGTAAAATGCGACCAAAATTGAGCAAAAATTGAAAAATGGACCCATTATATAGTAAGCAATTACCTCAAAAAGTGACCCATCTTATAGTAACCTGTTGGAAAAAACCGACCCATGGTTAGAGTAAGGCGTGAAATGTGACCCATATCGGCGGCACATTTGTACCTACCCTTTTCCCCCGGGGTCCCACACCATCTGTAGTGTTTATTTAGGACAGGTTGAGGCAGCATATCTACCTCACGCGTGTTCACTCAATGAGTCTCGGTTTTAATTCCTGGTGGGGGCTAGCCTGAACAAGCTGTCCTGTTAAGACTGACAAACCTGTTATTTTTTCACACTGACTGCATTCTATTGTTTTGAACATTTTTTAGGCCTACCCTGTCTAGAGAAAGATTATATATCAAATAAAAAAAAATGGTACACTGCCAGGTGGTCTGTTGTCCACAATGGCTGGATCCAGGTTCCTACTATTCTAGACATAAGACCACAAATACCGGTTGTGGTCGGTGCAGTGGTTGTGCTATTCAAGATCCACGCTCTGCCTGAGTTGACTATTGAACTGCTAGTGGAAGCATGGAACATAAATAGGCCAGTTGAAATTGGAGACTTCAAATTAGGTGTTTTATAAAATGAGGATATGATCGCACTTCTTTAATAACTGACATTTTATCAATGTGTGAACCGATGAATAACGTTGGTAGAGCGCCTTGAAAAGGCTAGGTGGGGGCTCATTCTCTGGTGGTTATTGAATTTAGTTTCTTGATCCATCCTCGTTCCCGCATGTTTTCTCCAGGTCTCGGTTTCCTCATCTATAAATCAATCTCTTGGCATAGTAATCTGTTCTGGTATTATTATGGTTGTAAGTGTAGGTGAAATGTAAAATCAACCTCAATTGAAAAATTGATTCCCACCTGTAGTTCAATTGGACCCAAACATGAGTCATAGGTGCACATGTATCCCTCATTTCTTGATGTAGGCAAATGTCACATGCCAAGGTCAAAGCCTATCATTTACAACCGCAGTGGCAGGCGACACTGCAGTCCGAGGACCGATGTATTTTTTAAATTTTTCATTTGGGGGATTTTCGTTATTTGATTTTGGTAATTTCTATGTGTTTTGTTTTAATAACTTTTTTCTGAACATGCAGTTGCTTATTGGGTCCCATAAGCCCAATAGCATTTGTTCAGATTTTCTTGAAAGCTTGAAATCTACAATCTTGATCATAATTAATTGTGAAACTTAGTGCCGATTTTGTTCCCACCCCCTCAATTCAATGTTGCCTGAGCAAGACCACACTTGGTCAATCTCGCTGCATATTATTTTCAACACGACTTGGGAGGGGACAGGGAGGGGGAAGAAGTTATAGTTACAATACGTTTCAAGCTTATATCTCTTGCATACTGGCCAATATTAACAAGTGTTCCAAGGACTTATGAAAAAGATTGTAGAACCATGCGGTCGCAAAAGGTCCCATACCACCCGATAGCATTTGTTACTAAAAACAAATAACCCGAACAGACCACTTCAAAATACCTCAAATACAACAGTCTTTTGAAAAGATATTGAACTCATTTCATAAATCACTGACCTCAGTAAAAAAATCAGCTTGACTGCATTTCCAAGTTTGATTAAAACTGGAAGTTATAAATTCCACATGAAGAAATAAGCAATATATTGGTTGGCTACTTTCTTTAAAGATCTTGCTATTTACAATGAAATGAGCCAGGCTTTATGGACATGAGAACCTAAAGATAATATTGGTTGATATGTACATGTCCGAGACCTTCCAGCCAATATATTTGCCTTGATGTAAGGCACAATCATTTTGTGGGCTTTGTTATAGTGGATAAGGATCTCTAGTCATTAGGTAGAGAAACAGCCTTAACCCTTTGCAGCTCACTAGATAGGAGTGTAACCTTTTTAAAAGCTCACTAGATAGGATTGGAAAACCTTAAAGTGCAACAAGAGATTTCAAATAACAGATGCGCTAAAAATTTGAAAATTCTGCTTTTTGCACTGATTCAAAGCTTTCTATCAAAAAATCCCCATCCTTATGATTAGCTGAAAACTGTTTTTTTTTATTCAATAATTATGAAATTTCTAATTTCGTATAGGAGCTGAACACTATGAGTTACGATGCTCATCCACCAAGGAACAGTTCAGTGGGTTGTACTTATATTGCATTCACATGAAGGGACTTGTGTGATCTGGGGATCAGTACATACCCAAAAAACCAAGGGGGTATTTTCTAAATACATTAGTGAATGGAAGGTACTGAACTGTGCCAAGGGACTGAGATTTTGCTAGATAATAGTGAAGTAGGAAATTCAGCATATGTTTTCTATTGAAATGACAGGCATATACAAAAATACCTTTTGTGATCACTGAAGTTATTTCTGTAGCCAAATAAAAGGTAGGGAATCTATTATGTCTAAATCTATGAAATCACTACTAATCACAGGAAAATATTGATGACTTGAATTTAGCGTGCACCTTTAAAGATCACTAGATAGGAGTGTTGTAACCTTTTAAGCTTACTAGTGTTATTATTACCCTCACAATTTTGATTAAAATATATTTTCTCAATTTATTGAGAAAAGATTCTCACAGGAAAACACTTTGTTTTACTAGAAAGAGAGAAAAGGGATTTCCCTAGAGTTGTTTGGCAACTGCGGCCTGTTGGGATTGCACAATAGGGGAAGTTGGGGATTCCCCAAGGATGCTAAACTTAGAAACTTGTTTATGTTATGAGATCAAATATTGCAGAACATAGGAATTCCCCCACAAAGTTATATATGAGGTGATGTAATTTGGGTGATGAATTCCAATGCGTCAGCTGGGTGGGGTGGTGTTATGCATGGAATTGATGTACTGATTGTGTGGAGGGGGGAATTTGTTGTTGAGTAGTAACTACTATCATGGAGGCGACCTCTGCCAGCAGTTGAAATAGGAGCTGAACTAGAGCTCTGGAGCTATACAGTTTAATTATAGCTAGTTTTACTCTACAATAATGGTAATTGAGTTCTACATCTAGTGCCAGGATTTGCATATTTTGGATGCCCCGGAGCTTGATAGCTAATTGTCTGCTGTCGTCTTTAAGCTAAAGAGCTTCAGTTTTGGAATCAAAGAGGAATCCAGTTTATGTTGGTCCATATGAGGACATAGCGACAGACTGATGTGGTATATTACCTGGATTTTATTATTATGGACGTTTGTAGTCGAGGGAAAGCCCCTTCGTCTTTAACTGCTGGACAAATTACCTTCAGGACTGAGAGATTTCCCTTTGAATTATTACCTGAGTTTTGTATTATCTTGTGCGCTGTCATTTTGAAGACTTCACTGTGAGGACATACATCGTTGAACGCACGCCTCTTTTGAACCTTAAGTATCATTATAATTGTGTGTAATTTGTAATTTTTTGCTTTATGTTAATTTTGGACATACAAATTCTTGAACCAATCAATAAAGATCATTAAAACTGTTTAATTATATAAATTCAGACACTTGCGCCAAAGCTCATTTATTTGTGTTTTTGAAAGTATTTCTGGCCTTAGCGTACACAGACTTCATAACAACAGATAGGGGGTAGCAACCTTTTTGCTCCCTAGATAGGAGTGAGAGACCTTTTAGCTTGCTAGACAAGAGTAAATTTTAGCTCACAACATGTTTAATAAAATTCCAGATCCAGATCATAGGTACTATACTATACATAAATGCATACTACTCAAACCACAAATCTGATCATCTCAACATTGATCATTTCTAGTTTTTCACTTTTAATATGCAAAAAATATATTTTTTGGATTTGTGGAATGAATCCCACCAAGGGCTTCCCCTCGATCCAGTAACAGACAGATTTTCGCTAGTTAAAGTAATTACCCCCTTGTTAGGTTCGATGAGCCATAGAGACTTCAAAAGTCAATAACTATAATTAGGTGATCCAGGCTTGTCTTTTTTAAAATGCCTACTGTGCTACAAAAGCACTTCTGAAGGATGAGTTAGGTGTGCTGTAGGTGTGCATTTTGTATACATCAAATTGTGTATTATTTTTACCAGATTTTTTAGGTGGGTGATGGTGTGCTATCGCCCTCCCACGCCTCAAAAGACAAGGCCTGGTGTCAAGTCACAATAATGCCTCCATATCCCCATAAATTATGTGGTGTTTTTCTTTACCATATGGCTCATGCCTGTTTTCCCGTCTGAGAAAAAGAGATTCCGATATTCACCTTACCTCCCTGGATAGCACCTGTTACCTCATGCCATTCCATCGGTTAGCATAAGAGGGTGCAACGTCAATCAATGGAAGAGCCGTGTCTTAGCGCCAATGTCTGCTCAATTTCACAATTCAAAATGCGATTTTTTCATATTTCTTGCACACTTACAAAGCCGGGAATTTATAATTACCAATCTCCGGAGATTAAGGAACCTAGACAACCAACATTTATTGCTATATTGGTGAAATTCAACGCTGTAGAAGTGGTCACAACCCATCAAGCCACAGGTGCCACAAATCCACACGGGCGGTGACCGCTCTTGTTTTAAATCACTGCATCATCTTTTAAGTAATGTACTTTATTAATATGCTCCTGAGTCTGTCATAGGGTAGAGAAATGTCAAAAAGGGTAATAATTTGCCATATAACCTTTTTTCTGTGAGTTCCCCACACGTCGCAGTACAGGTAAGAGTTTGTTGTATTTTTCTGTAACCTCCAAAGGATCGGCCAAAGGGAAGTTGGTCACAGCACAACACCCCCAGTGCACTTCGGGAATTTTTGGAATATCCATAAATCCACAAAGATTAAGGGTTTGAATCCTGCAGTGATCCTCTAAGGGATGAGCCCAGGTGATATGGACATGACATAATGAAACTTCCCTCTGGCATGTGGTTTCCTGTTAATGCTGTTTGCATTATCCCATTACTTTGACATCTATTGGATAATATGAGGAAACAGCTTGTCTGGTTGGATATTTGCATACGGTAGTTTTTGACCACCACCCAAGCTCCAGGAGCAGGTCTCCCTCACTAACCTCAGAGGGCAGCTATTATTTTTTCATATTTTCTTTTGGACTTGGAATTTTTCCCTCTAACCTGAAAAAATAATGAAATTTTATATATTTTAAAAGAGGCAGTAGCGAGATTCAAACCCGAGACCACTGTATCATGAGGTCAGCTACCTAACCACAAAACCAGCGAGGATTGGTGTGCCAGATTTGCAATTCTAATCCTTGGTAACATTTAGGGAATAAATCGCTACTGCTATTGTGGTCAGCACTCAATATAATGAATAGCTCCGCTCAGGAACGGTTGCCACAACCTATGCTCCAGGAGCATGAGTGGTGGTCAAAATCTCACACTTGCCATACAATATTAATGTGACACCATTTTCATGTTTTAAAAGTAACATCAAACTGGCTTCTTTCCAGTTTATGTGGGCTGTTGCTGTTAGAATCATAAAAAAGTTGTGTTTTTTTTTTGCATCAATAAAATCCTAAGATGAAAAGAAAGTAATTAAAGGCACTATCAGTGATTTGCTAAATCAGAAAATCAAAAAATTGGATGTCTCTGTAACAAGGGTAAGTGTCCTAACATGCCCTACAAGTGGTTAAGACCAAAAGCACCCCAATAAGGACAAAATCTGATATTTTAGTCGTCACTGTCCATACGAACAGTTATTATTACCCATATTGAATGGGGATTCATATCTGTGAACACTGCTGTTTTCTTTCTTTTCTGTCAATTTTTCAATTGCAGGAAGTAACTTACGAGAAATCTTCAGATTTATCCTTCGCCTTTTCCTGCAAATTTCAAATATTCGAGTGAATCACTGATAGTGTCTTTAACTCTCTATTCAAGTTTTACATATTTCCTGTGCTTTTGAATTCAATGTGATCCTCATTTCCCCATGGATTGTGTTCTCTTGTACAAACACCTAATAGATGAAATCTTCGGAAATTTGATTTTAATCTAAAATGTTTTTCACCTTTGAATGGCACTGGTGGCCCCCGCACTGGCCAGTGTATTAACAATGGTATTTCTATTAGAAGAAACATACTTTGCTAGTGGCATGTTGGCACGTTAACAAATTTAAAAAAAAACAAAAAAACATGCCCTTGGTAACTTGGATAATAAAAGGGCCATGGTCTGATCGCTAATATAGTCTCCTCTCCAGAACCCCAGATTTGGTATCAGAAGAAAGCTACCATTTTTCTAATTAGCCCTGTGAAATCTAATTAGGGCTAAAGGAAGTTTGGTTTGGATATTGTGAGCGAAAATGTGCCCCATTTTGGTTGACCTATATTAATTTTACACAGTACTCTTATACTACTCTATGGGAATTACAAAATCATGTTTTTATAGCTCTCACGTCAAAACTGGTTGAAATATTGGTCCAAAACTTTACAGATGAGATTTTGGGGTGAAGGCCATTCAATCAAGGTGAATACTATCAGGTCATTTCCCTTGAAATGGTGAAGTGTGCTGACACAAGGATGGTATCCTTTGCACAAAGATGACATCCAAATGGCAAGGTCCCCTGCAAAAGCTTTAAGACACTATCAGTGATCCACCCAAAAAGACAAACTATTTGAATTTTTCAGGAATACCTTAAAAACAAAGGAAAAGTGTGTAGAAGTCCTGTAAGTTTGGAAAATTGATATAAAAGGAAGAAAACAGAAGTATTCAAAGATACGATTCCCACTCATTAACTGTTGTATTTAGTGTCTGTATGGACAATAATAACTAAAATATCCAATTTTGACGTTATTAGGCTACTTTTGGTCTTATCACTTGTAGGCATGTTAGGATACATGTACCTAAACTTCTTACAAACATGATTTTTTTAGATTTTCTGATTTATCAAATCACTGATAGTGCCTTCAAGGTGTATTCACATTAAACAATTACAACTTTCCATGTTTTCATATTCAAAGCATTATTGTAAAACAATCTAAATAAGGTCAAACAAAAACTTGTCTCATATACATTTGACTAAAGGTTGTGTGATCTGCTTATTTTAAGAAAATGAGCAGTCTTCTTTTATTCTGTTTTGGGGACACTTTTTCAAGTCACTCACATTTGGAGCATTTTTTGTTGCCTTTGAGGCCTTTTTTTGACATTTTCAGACAACTAAAAAGCACAAAATTGAGGGCTCAAAACATGGAATAATTGTATGAACCAGTGTATCTGCTATTTAATTTGTAGTATAGTCAATATCAGCTCCCCCGTGACCACAACACCGCGAATAAGGTTTCTCTGTTTATTTGGCATCACTAGGGTATAAATAAAAAATTGAGCAGGGGCGTACCTCGAGATAGAGGGTGGAACATATTTTTGGTGGCCATTGCATATGACTCATGCATATGAAGCAACTTGAGACCCTTCACAAAATTTATGGGTCGATAGGTCAATCTGGGGTCATTAACTGACCCTTCCGGTCTGAATGGTGTATTTACCAATTCTAAATTTAGACGGTATTCTTTGGACTTACAAAATCATGTTTTTAGCTCTCACATCAAAGTAGATTGAAATATTAATGCCAAAATTCACAGATGGAGTTTTGAGGTGAAGGTCATCCAGTCAATATGAAATCTTTATAAATCAGACCACCCATTTAAACTACCACTCTCCTCTCACTTCTAAAGGTCATTGCATAGTGTCATGCCGCTTACCGCTTTGGTGCTCTGATGATGAAATTTGTCACTATGCAAAAATGTCAGAATTGCTAGCGGTGAGCCAAGCGGCAAAGCGTCAAGCCAATAAATCGATCTCCCTGCCGCTCGGGCTGCAGCATTGTCCAAAGCGGCAAGTCGCATTGAGTTGACTTGAATTTAACTCTGGAGCGGTGCCGCTCAATGACGTAGTTCAAGCGATAGCGCCGCTTGACTATAATAGCTCGATCCTGCAAGCGGCGTACACCAAGCGGCTTGCCGCTGAGCGGCAAGTGGCAGGACACTATGACCTTAATTGTGTGTGTTTGGTTAGCTTGTTTAAATGTTGCAATGTCGCACTGATTAAGCTGCTGCCTCAAAGGTGCATCATTTCTGTTTGATTTGTTGCATGTGTCTTGCAATTTAACCTAAGGGCTATGGTACAGGATTAAATAAACCATTTATTATTATTACATTGTACCAATTCTAATCACTAAACAACTCTTATACTTTGATAAACATGTCATGTCCTCTTTTTGATGTGTTTCACATAATCACACGGATATACAGAGCTGGTCTACATGTGGGCTATGTTCATTATGTACTGTGCAATTCTTGTTTTGAAAAGTACATAAAATTACAGCATTTTGCAGCAGATTTATTTCCAGGTTCCAGAAATTTTCCAAACAATCGGAATTAAAATCTTGGGGGCTCACACCCTCAAACTGAATATTTCAACTTGTGGCACTCACGCTATGATTTCTGAATTTCTGTTCAACTTATATGAACTGTTGTGTTTTTCTTTCAGCTGGACTTCTGACATGCTGAACAATATGATTGTGTTGTATTTGAAAGGTCAGCAACTAGACAAAGCCTGGTGAGTACTGTACATCTCCCTCAAATTTGGGAAAATAACATGTTTTGGTAACTTGTAATCTTGCTGAACATACCTGGGCAATTTCAAGAAATTTCAAAACTGTTTGAGTACTTTTACAGAAATTGACACTATGTCATCACACATTGTTATCTACTGCAGATAGCACTTACTGACAGCATAAAATATCTTCAAAGCTATGTGAAGTGTATAATCCCTGGTGATTAAGCTTTTTTATTTTCGCTATTTACCAGTTCACAGTCACCTGACACCTCTGATGAGGTTTGGCCATTTAGTGACCCTGGAACACTGGTGACCCTGATGAATTCAGCAGTCTATACGGAATAAAATGGGTCTTACCTTGGTGTAAGATATTCATGAGTTAGACTAAAGACTCTTTTACGGAATAAAGCTGTACAATCCTTGTAATCCTTTGATCCTCTTATAGAAGATTTCATGCTAGGCTAATTTCATGAGGTTTCTACATAGAGGATGAACCAAAAATGCATGTCCCCACACGCATGTTTTCTGTAAAGACTGCTGAATTCATCAGCGTCACAAGTGCCCCAAGTTAGTGACCCTGGGTCCATAATTATTCTTCACAGTACTTAGTATTAGTATGCTTACATGCAGCTAGCACTTTACTCCATGGAACTGCTGAATTCATTGGGATCACCAGTGCCCCAGGATCACTAAACGACCACACCTGTTAGGGTTATAGTAATGGATTAGCATTAGAGTTAGACACTCGCACATTTGAAAAATAGTGCGCCCTCAAGATTTTTCAAAATCGATATTTTTTGCATGGTTGTAAGGCTTTTATATACAAAAGCCCTCACCCGAAATGATTAAGACCAAATCAGCTTCCTTATGGGTAAACAAACGATTTTATAATTTAGCGTCGCCGGCGACGTTAAATTCAGCAGACGACGAAAATGGCTTTTAACACAAGAACACACACTCCGTATGCATGTTTCTCACGCTATGCACACTGTTTGATCGGTGCTTTCGACTACACTTTGTGGTTTTACTTAGTGATGTACGAGTCAAAAATGTTCATGTAATATACACATTTGTTGATTAAAGTTATGGAAAACTTAAAAGTTGGCCTACAAATTACCTGGATGTCTTTATCCTCATATCATTGCCCCTATCTGTTTTGGGTATGTTATTTTATGTGTAAAATATATCTCAGTTCTTCCAATGGCCTAGACTATCATTTGAGAGCAAATTGAAGAAATTTCATATTTTGTGAAAATGTGCCAGTGCCGCTTTAAGACTTGGTCAGGACTAGAGTTGCGCCTAGGGTTAAGCCTATCAATGACTTGGGCTTAGAGTTCAGACTAGTCTGAGCCTAAGAAAGGGATAGGCTAGACCTAGTCTAAAGCCTAGGCAGGGTTGAGATAAGAGTTATTGGTCAAGGGATTAGGGTTAGGGTCAAAGTAAGGGTAATTAAGGGTTAGTGTTGGGATCAAGGTTAAGCCGAGGATTAACTCATTTTGTTCATACTTACTGCATCAAACTGACAGTCAATACCAGTGACGGTGTCATGCATGCATGAGACTTATATATGTCATGTTTGTGCTACTTTTATCAGAGACTCAGCTTTAATCTAAATCAGCGTAATGTGACCGATTTTAAATGTATGATTTTAACACAGGAAATGTAAACATGAAAGCCCTGCATCTCCACCGTACATAAAATCAACAAAGGTGCTAAATTTTTATTTTGCTCACACTCGCATTTCTGCATATTGAGCCTTACCATTTCTAAAGAGACTGCAAGGCCTATAAAGCAAAATTAGGTGAAAGCTGTGTCTTATACACAGCAAAATACCTAAAATCTCTGCAATTACAGCTTCAAATTAGCCATAATCTAATGATTCACTGCTGTTTCTAAGCATCACAATGTTTTTTCGAATCAGATGACAACTTCAGACAGATTCATAGAGTTCAAAAAGAGAAGTATATCAATAGCTGACCACATCTGCAATACTTCGCCCATTATTTGGGTTGTAGGACTATAGAAAAACCTGAGCTACTTATATCTTTCTTGCTTTTGCTTTAAATTCCATTATTTTTTAGCTTTAACTATAAAAAATCATGATATTCAGAAGTGGTATGACAAGGAAATCCATAGTCTATAGCCGTATTATTAAGCTCTTTGGCATAGCCAAATTGCTTAAAGCCACTATCAGTAATTTTTTTTTCAAAAATCAAAATGATGATTTTTCTCTAAATTGCCAGTGTTAGGTCATATCAACACCTTACATTTCTTTTCTTTAAATTTGTGAAACAGACACTTAAGCATTTTAAAGTTGATCTTGAATGTGCCATTTATGACTGTTTCTAGACCTAATTGTTTACAATGTGAAGAAATCGCTGATAGTGGCTTTAATTGTGCAGGTTTCCAGAATTGTGCAAGTTTCCGGATCCAGAATTTTATCACAAAGTTGTGATAAAATTCCAAATCCAGAATTTTATCACAAAGTTGTGATTTTCTATTATGAAGGACACTGCTTTGAGTACAGCACCGCAAAAAACATGATTTGTTAGAAAATTAAGGCTGCCATCCTTGGGAAGTCTCTGAGTCAGCCTTTAAAGAGGCACTGGCACATTTGAAAAATAGTGCGCCCTCAAGATTTTTCAAAATCGATATTTTTGCATGGTTGTAAGGCTTTTATATACAAAAGCCCTCACCCGAAATGATTAAGATCAATTCAGCTTCCTTATGGGTAAAAAGAACGATCTTATAATTTAACGTCGCCGGCGACGTTAAATTCAGCAGACGACGAAAATGGCGTTTAACACAAGAACTCGCACGTCGTAATCATGTTTCCCACGCTATGCACACTGTTTGATCGGTCTATAGCCTTTGTGGTTTTAATATCAGTGAGTATGAGTCAGAAATAATATACACATTTGTTGATTAAAGTTAAAAGTTGGCCTACAAATTACCTGGATGTCTTTTTCCTCATATCAATGTCTGTTTTGGGGTATGTTATTTTTATGTGTAAAATATATCTCTGTTCTTCCAATGGCCTAGACTATCATTTGAGAGCAAATTGAAGAAATTTCATATTTTGTGAAAATGTGCCAGTGCCGCTTTAACAAGGTGAGATACCTTCCTGTTCTGGTAGTCGGCCCCTCTCGTTCCGATTATCCACCTCCTTTTCAAAACCAGTGTAGGCTTTTTTTCTCCACTGTAATTTCCGTACAACATTTTACTAAGTGACTAACCAGCTTTTCTGACCTTACCCAGCCCTTTCATCCTTGGTATAAACCACCTGCTTTATTATTTTGCATTGACTAAAGATTTTCTCTGGATGACAGGTATTTATGTAATTTGTGAATAATCTTTTGAAGGTTTCATATAGTCAGGTCAGGTTTTCTTGAGAGCCTGCTGCTGATATCCTGGTAACCAGTACAAGCTGTCCCAGGGCCAGGTTGTCGCCAGCTAAACCATCACCCCCCCCCCCCCCAAAAAAAAAAAAAAAAAAAACTGGTTACCCAGGTAGAACTAAGAAGGATATCTGTCTACAAAGGCTAATGGCAGCCATCCAGCACATTGACATCAGGAAGGGCATCCGGTCAATTATCTTTTGCTCTAATAAATCCTCACACAGCAGTCGCTGTCAATGTGAGGTGCATCCGGCCACCCCTGTTAGCGGGGGGGAACCGGATTTAAAACTTTGGCACTACTACTACTTGTTTTTTTTTTTCCTTTTTGAACAGGAGTATAATTGTACTTGATAAATTTGAATGTCACTGTTTGTCACAGAGCTTAACAGGGTGCTTTTACTATTGATAAGTGGTTTTCTGTGATGTAGACCAAGTACACACTTGAACCCACATCCTGTAACCACATATGCTGCCATAAATACATTTATACTATAAAGGTGAAGGAACTGATATCTCAGCCCACACACAACAACCGTGTCTTTATTTAAAGAGGCATTTTAAGGATTTTAATCCATCTAGGACCTTTCTGATCAATGTTAATGTTTTAAATAAATGTCAATGGTATATTATTTACAAAATTTACCAAAAAAGCTTGCCAGGTGCGCAACAATGAATGGTAGCAATGATGTCACTGCCACAAGGGATTTCTGGAATTTCACAAAATGTAAATATTCAAATTATTGTTTCAAACAACTTTTGCAAATAATTAGTTCCAACTGTATTTGAATATTCCAGACACCCCTTTAAGATTATCAAGAATACATCCTCTTATGATAGATTTGATCCCATAGTGACTTGGGTAAAAGCCTCAAGTTTCTAAATTACAGCTTGTATGTCTATAATGTCATAATGACCTTATTTTTTGATTTGCAGGGAAACTCTTGAGTTTTGTATGCAGAACAACAAGATCCCAAGGTGAGGCATCAATTTTAATTCCAACCATTTCCTTATTGGTATTAAATGGATGAATGTTAGCTACATTAAACGAGCAGAATGTTCTTGTGGCACAGCTGTTTGAGCCCATGCAAATCGTCTCTTTTATTTTTAGAGCAATTTTAAGCAATGGCGACACAATTTTGACAACTGATATAAGTAGGGACATGCAAGAGCTATTACCTCCGCAAAAATCATCAAAATCCATTGTGGGAATCTTGCCATATAGGCCTACAAAGGTTGTAATTTGTATGTTATAGCGCCCTCTATATGCATATTTCCCATAGAAAGACGTGTAAAAGTAGATTTTTACGAAAAATCATATTTGCCCGCAATGAAATTTCATCAAAATTACAGAGAATGTAGTTAGTGGCATAAATACTCCAAATTAGTTGTCAAAAGTGTGTCGCTGTTGATATTTTTTGTTTTATTCTTGTTTTGTTATAATAATGAGACTTTCAAACAGCTGTGGTGGGTGTCTATCCTTCAGAAACAGTGAAGAACATACACTTAATAATGCATTAATTGCCTTCGGAAGTTATTGTCACGTGGCCGCAATCGCCACATGACTCTGTAATTGTACATGGTAGAATTATATGATGGTAAATGGTAGAAAATAAAATTGGTTCCAATCTAATGCACTTTATTAATATTTTTTCCAAATAGCACAATGGTGATGGAAGATTTCTTAGCATCTTGCATCAGCTCAGGGAATAAACAAATGGCATTGGTAAGTGAGATGGGTAATGAGGTATTTGTTAAGCCACATCAAATCAATTACTAGATAATTTTACATCCCATTGTTTTTTGAAGGTAAGGAGGAGGAGGAGGGATTTTTTGGTTGTTGGGGAATTTTGTAACATTCTGTTGGCATCGGTACCATCATCCATTTCCACAGACAAGTTGCCGTACTACCCAAATCCCTGGTCCAATGTTGAGCAGTTCATATCTTAATGCTATGTAAAATCTCTCTTAAGGTAGGATAATTAGCTATTATACTTCCCCAGAAAAATCACTACAAAATCAGATTTACTCTATCAATTCATTTGAAACTTGGTTCTCATAAAGAATAAACTTCAGTGCACATCCTTTCAAAATTTCAAGAGGTTAGGTTCATTTCTTATGTTTTTAAAAATACCCTGATTTTGGAAGTAATAATTACTTGTAGCCAAGAGGAAGGTCTTCAATCTTCAGGAGGTAGTTTTTAACAACAAATATCTAAATTCTCTCATTGGATTTTTTTTCAAATAACATGTTTACTTTTGAGAAAATTAAAACAACTATATGTTAAAATAGAGCACTAACAAATCTATTGAGAGAATTTTCTGAATTTCATTCTCTCATATGACACCTTATTTATTAAGATTAAAAGGTGTAGTTCTTTCTGGAAATAATGATTAAGATTGGCATTCTAGTATTTCTAGAAGATTTACACAATTATGTTTAGGTATTAACATTACCTAAACAGTACTAATTTGCCCTGGCTAGTACCCAAAGAATCAAAAATTATTCTTCAAATACAATATATTTGAAACCATACAAAACACAACCAATCTTGTAGATAATTTACAACTTCCAAAAAGCCTGTATAGAAGATTCTAGTGACAAGTCACCGACGCTATAGTCTGAGTAATAATTGTTTGAACTGATTCGAACAATCTGCTGCATGTGTGCGTGAAGGTCGCACTGCTGTAGACAGCGCGTAAACACAACAATTAAAATAGACACACGATACGCCAGTGTACAGGTTGCACAAGTCGGTACTGCGTACGCTTAGTTCAAACAATTATTACGGAGACTATAGTCACCGATGGCAATTCGCTCATGTGTAGTACATTCCTGACTGACCTAAGTTCAAATGCACCGTGTTGCAATATACACACAACCGAATGCAGTAAATCTGTGTGTACATTGTACGTGTCATGCAAACCATGCTTGACCGTGCCTCAAACACGGTTCCGCACATATAATTATGACAGCAATCAATACTCCCAGAGCATTTCCCAGTTCAAGCTTGGTTCCACTGCTGGAAATAGCCATGCATATTTGCATTGTCACCTTATTAAAAGTAAATGTCACCTTGCAATGATGACACTGTGGGTTCAGGAATGATCTAAGTAATACCGACACAGATAGTACATCTCACTAGTCACATTATATCGTGCATAATCTACGATTATATAGGAGTACTTTTTCAACCCTCAATTTCCGGGATTGACTCATGGCGCAACGTTACTAACACAAAAACAACACCAACACTCACCAACGGAAAGTCTTATTTAAATTCTGTTTTCGGCTTCCGATAGCCGAGACCATAACAGATTTTCCCATTATCATTACGCATATAATTTTGACCACCTGAGGTCTAAAAAGTCTTTCGAACGTCATGAGCACACATTACAGAATTTCCGAAATCTCCCCAAGCTGTATCACAATGACGTCACCATTCAGTAATGAGCGTCGCTCTTCATTTGTAATTGTATACGAAGAAGTGTTTTCGTGCATCAGTGATAGTGGATAATTCATTCACATTCGGCTGTTAAATTTGGATACTTTTTACTTCAAGGTGGACTCGGAGATTTCCAAGCATACCGCAATACATAATGCTTGTCCACATATTAATCACAATGTGAATTAGCCAAGCTCAAATTGATGTCCCTCATTTAGAAAATTACAACTTTGTAAACAAAATCCAGATCTTGAATTTATTATACACAGTATCCTTTGGTGCTCAAATACTACACATAAAGGTTAAATAGGTTGAAGTGAAAACTATTCTCGAGCTTTAGAATTGAGCTGTAGGCCCTATAGGTGACAAACTTTAACATTGACTATTATACACTGCCACTCAAAAGTATTTACACACCTTATGCACCTAGGTTGCAAAGAAACACCTGGGAAGTCTTACTGAAAGTAAAAAATGACATTGTTGTTAGAGGGACATTGTTTGGAATATGTTTGTTGATCGGTTCTCTTCAGAAATAATAATTGTAGTCTTAAAAGTCTGGTTTGCAGTAAGTTAAGGACAGTGTTAACCTTGAGTTTTCAAGTATCTATTTTGGTTTGTAACTTATATAGCAAATATTTGATTATTGTATGTAAAAGTATACATTTCTAGAAAGAAAATTGGACGATGAACCCGATGGTGGCATCAGGTTAATGTAAAACTTTCCGTATTTTGAGAAAAATACTAAAAAAACATGATTTTTGCCCCAAAATTTTCAGGCAGCATAACAAAAACATTTTGAATTTCCATGATTTCTTATGTTATTTTTTAGAAACAAGACAGATTTATCTAGGGACGGTTTTTAATTTTTTTGAAATAGAGCTTACTTTTCGAAATATAAGGAAAAATGCCAAAAAGTGTGATTTTTGCTTTTTTCCAAAATTTGCGTATATATTGGAGAATATCTTTAGTTAGAAATCGAAATATGAACCATTGAGAAAACCGTTCCTATAGAAGACCGATTGCTATCGTAGGAAAGTTAAACCTTGCCTTTTACTTAGGTATTTTTGGAGTTATCTTGTCTGAAAATTTGCCAAATTTTGCGAAAATTAAACATTGAGAAAATCTGTTTTAGTAAAAAAGTGACTTTTCACGCCATTTCAAGATGTCGCTTTCTCAAATAGCTTTATCTTTGAACTTCAAAATAAGTATGTTGTGCAAGTGATACATCTTTATGCACTATTGAATCAAACATCTTTAGTCTCCAACTCCAGAAATCAGAAGAAATTGAAATTTCATCTGGTCTAAATTAGCGCTTTGTTTACATTTTCAAATATTGTTTTTTGTTTTTCCAAGATGCGTTCGTGCAAAAGGAGATTAAACCACGCGCACGCTTCATTACGCAGCAAAAATTCACCGTGCGACGCGATGCTGCGCCTTGCACCTGACGGCGTGAAATGTGCTTAAATTCCCGCCGTTAAGACCATGTGGTTTTTTGTGACTTTAAATGGTCAAATAGCTGTTTTAAATCAGCAAAAAATACAGCTCAGGATTGTCTGCAGTGGATAACTGTTGTTGGTAACAATAGAACACAGATTGATGTTTAAAATGGTGCAAAAATCAGAAATTTGTGTAAAAACAAAAGCACTAGGGTTGACACTGCCCTTAAATCACTCAAGTGTTAAGCATCCATGGACGGTAGCCCTTGCACCTTGAGTACTGGTTTTCGGCATGTTTACACTGTGTGCATCTCGCCATACAAATTAAAAGGTCCTTGATCTCGCTGGAGCAACAGCCAAGTGTGGATCCAAGCAATATTTCACTGGTTCTTGACTGTATTGGAACCATTTGCATAGTCAAACCGTATCCTGAAGAACTGAGGATTGCCAAGTTCATTGAGCATGTGTTGTTCCTATCATAAAGAACATTCTCGCTGGTTTGCAAAGCCCATTTCCAGCAAGTTGAAATTCCTTGTATCGTGCCATTGGTGATAATGAGCTCATTAATTAGTCATGAGGAAATCACTACGGTGAAAGTGTACAAGATTTTCGACTGACTTGATAAAATATCAAATTTGAGGGATCGTAATGATTATTCTCCATAAGAAACATGAATTTTCTGACTAGAGGATAGTAATTGATATATCCAAACAGCAATTTTGTTGATGTTGTCAGTATTTTACTTGTAATATGGTGAGTACCATTTAGGCTACATCTTTGAGTCTGCTTATAAAGCAATAACAGTGCCCCCAATTTTCTGTTATTTGAGATTTTTGCACGGTTGCATTGGTAATTGACTAGTAAACAATACCTGTGAATGTTAGAGCTCAAAATTCTTTGTGTGTGTGGCAAAAGAAGGAATTTTTTAATTAGAATAATAATATCGGAGATCTCTGATAATAATTCAGTGGCTGCTGGAACGTCCTTCCAATATGAAATAACCGGGAAATTGCGCAATGTACATGTCTACGCTCCATTAGTTGTTCGGTTCAGGCAAATCAAGTTAGAGGTTATTTCGTGAGGTGGCACCTATTCATCAGGGCGGACGGACATAAATTTGGCATTTCTAGTTCCGCCATTAAATTACAATCAGGGATCCACATTCTAATTACAAGATCACTTCTTTTATGACAAATATGCATTTTTAAGCATTGTCACTCGTAGGTATAGTTTACTACAATTACCAACACATCTGTGCAAAATCTCAAATTTTGAAAAATGTGCTGTTATTGCTTTAAGCTATATAGCCCAATCATATGGCAGGCATTACTGTGGTGTATCTACACTCATACTGTAGTGTGCCAGTGGCGTAAATTTCTTGTTGACATTGGGGGGGGGGATGGGGTTGAAAATTTATGAATGGAACAGGATTTGCTGAAAAGATGTATTGCTAGCACATGTGCGCGCAAAGCGCACTAAAATTTTTGCCATTTAGAAGCTAAAATTGTTAAATTTAATTGTAATTGGAACAAAATGTGCACAAAGCGTGCGGAAATTTACCATTTTTAAACTATTATGGTAAAATATGGGGTTATTTTTGGTCAAAAACACATGAAGGGGCATCAACATGGGGGGGATGATCATATTGACCATCCCCCTCATCAAAATTTTGGGGGGATTTTTTCCCCCATCACCCTGGGATTTATGCCTATGTAGTGTGCCGAAACCAGAGATTCATCCCAGAGGGCAGGGAGGACTCAACATTTTTCAGGTAGAGATGCGTAGCCCTGATTTCCAAACTTGGGGGCTTGGGAACTGATTTTGTCTCTCATGTAGGAGCTTAGGAACTGAAATTTTGAGAAATTTGCAAGCTTTCGAACTGAAATTTGGTTAAATGTTTTCTCAAAGTTTCTATTTGGGATTAAAATATTAATTTATTTCTTTATTTTAACTGGGAAAAGATTTCTCATGAGAAAAGTACTTTGTTTATTATGATAGGGAAAAATGGAATTCCCTAGTGCTATATTGAGATCAGACCAGATGTTACAGACAGATATTACAGAACTTTGCCAGTAGCTAGAAATTATAGCTAGTTTTGATATGCAATAGTGGTAGATCTGTGCAGTACAGTGCCAGGAGTTATAATTAGTCTGCTGTCTTTGAAGAGTAATGAAGACAAAAGTGCTGGGAATCAAAATAGGAATCCAAATTGTGGTCCTAAAAGTGGACATTTGTGACAGATAGAAACCGTGGTAATTATATCCCGGACTGATATACTGTGGAATATTATAGTCATTGAGGGACAACCCTTTCGTCTTGAACTGCAGGACAAATATTTATCTTCAGGACTGAGAAGATTCACATGGAATATTACCCGTGGATCTATATGTATAACCTTGCATGCTTTCATTTTGGATTTTTGAGTCTTTACTGTGAGGACATATAATCGTTGAACTGCAGTACTCCATTTAACTCAGGACATTAGTGGACATTAAATTTAAGTAAGATTGTAAAATTATTGAGTGTATTGTTATTGAATTGAAATTGAGTTTTGGACATACCAAAATCTGATTAAAAAATAATCTTGTTTTAGTATTTAAGATCACTCACTTGTGCACAAGGCTCATTTGTTTGTGTTTAAAGGGTATTTCTGACCTTTGACGTCCAGGAGACGTCGTAACAATATCCATGAATTATATTTTTTTTTTGTATGATATCATACTTGTTCTTCTGCATAGGGATGTGTTCAAGTTGCTGTTCATTTCTTCATGACGGGAGCTTTCAATGGCAGAGAGAATCAAGGAAGAAGTGCTTCTAACACCTCAAGAAAGGTAAGCAATGATATAATCCTGTTCCTGTAGGTTATACACCACTAAACTCACTTGTACACGGTAGTCTATGGAAAAAATGGCAACTTTGAGCATGTTGCTTTCACATTTGAAACTCTCACAGAGAAAATACAACAATATCACAACAAAGTACAAGCTAAAATCATCAAATAACCAAATTTTCAACATAATGGTGACCAGAAAATTTTGTAGTTACGACTCAACAAACTCGCAGCATGTCAGACTGCGCCCAGCACAAGAGTTTATAGTCACTGCAGCTAGAAGTGGGCAAATCAATGTGAAGTTGATGATCACGGAGTAAATTATCTCAAATTTACTGTCAAATTACCACTTGGGTTAAGAAAACATACCGGTCTACCATATCAATCATGAAATTCCATCACTTTCTTAATATAACTTGGCTGCCTCTAAGACCATGAAGACGGATGCAGACTTGCACTCTCTTTTCCATTTCATCTTGTCCATCGGATGCTTGCAACGGCAGCGGTTATTCAGTTGCAAAGTTCTGGCAAGTTTGCTTGTGGTTCATGTGCATACACTTCACTCTTTGATGTTCCCCATAGGGCGAAGTCGAGCAGAATCATATCTGGGGATCTTCTTAACAGAGTAACTGCTGCCTTAACAAGCATCAGACAAGAATGGTTCGCAAGTCAATTAATGAAATGGAAAAGAAAATGCAAGCCTGCATCCATCTTAGAGGCAGCCAAGTGGAGGGCAGAGCAGCACAGTACAGAAATATGAGGCAAGATCGTGCAATTTCTAATAATTGAAACTAACCTTTTATTGAAACTAACCTTTTGAATATCAGAACTGACCTTTGTCACTAGAAAAAAAAAAAAAAAAAAGAATGAGTTTGGGTAGGCAGCAAAAACAGTAACAATCTGTAGATAAAATGAAAAAGTAGTACAAATTTTCAATCAGCTATAACTCGGTCAATATGTGTCATTTTGGAATTTTTTTCAGTGTCGGAAACCTAACAAAATGCACTTTACAGAGGTGAATTAATTTGTATGGTTTACTTTTATTCTCCATGAAATAGAGGGCACATTGAAGGTTTCCTTTTTTGAGACACCCGGTAGAGCAGGAGCAGAATATCATGGGGGCCTTATTTAAGAATTCATTCATCCCCCACTACAGAAAAGGTTTAAAACAATTGGCAGTTAGTTTAGAGCCTCTAGGTCACTGCTACTCTCAAATTGCAGTGTCACTTTCCCACTAGCGTCTCGATCGTGCTGCCTTTATTCCACGTTGCGCATCATACTCCGATTCCAAGCATGGCGCGCACGATTCATGGGTGCGCAACATAAAAGTTGCAGTGACATCACCTTCAACTTAAGACGACACAAACTATAGTGGGGGATGAATGATGATGTTTGACCTAGGTCCATGCTTCTGCTCATGAGTAGCACATGATCATTGCATGATCTCCTGAATTGACACATGTTGGACAAGTGTCCCATCTTAATATTAGATCTTTAATTGTAAACCCATTGGTGCAAAGTGATTTCCCTGCACTTGTTCTTTTGCAGGAAACATCTGGACTACATTCTACAAGAGAAGAAATAAAGGGCCAACTTGGATGCCAATTGTTATTCATAGAGGCCTTTTTTTAAGTCAGAGGACTGCCCTGATGTATTGTGTTGATAGAGAAGAGTGCATGGTCATGTCGAAGTACACATAGAGAGATGATGCAGTTGAGGTGGAACACAAACTACTATTGAGGGACAATACATCAAAAGTCATTACGATAAAAGGCTGTTTTGATTTTTTTTGGGGGGGAGGAGGTAAAATGATAAGCAGTGATAATGCAAGAGGATAAAAAAATTGGGAAATTTATTATAGCTTATAAATCAGGGATAGGTGTGTACAATTACATTCAACTAATGTAGGAAAAAATCACCAAATAGTTAAAAAAGGGAAATATTTGAGAAATTTGTCATACCATCTCCCACAAAATGACATGAAGTGATTCCGACTCAAAATGTACTTAACAGCTGATTGTGCTGCACACCAGAACAGAATAAACAAAGATCAATAATGTGAGGTCAAACTCTATACAGAATGGTGCACAATATCACGCTTTAGAATCAGGGACATTTGCAGGCAAAGATTTATTGATCTTGAGTACCAAGTTTTTTATACACATAAAAATGATAGAATCAGAACAATTGTACTTTTTGCCTTTAATGTGTGGATTCCAAGACAACCACTTGCAGGTTATGTTTGCACATCCATGCCTGTAAAAAGATACCAATTCATGGATTTGTATGCTATTCCGGATTAGCAATTAAATCATTGCATATCCCTTTAAATCAGAAACTACAATCTGGTTGGCCTTTTACGAAGCGAAAAGTATTTTCAAGTGCCAAATTAGGTGTGTGATCAACACATACCTGTAAATAAAATGAAGCATAGACCTAATTAATTTTGTAAAGAAAACAGCAATGATTTTAACCTAAAAAAAATGCGCATAAACTATTGATATTCAGCAAAGAACTCATGGTGGGATTATAATAGGATTTTTTATTATTCTTCAGATTCTTCCAAACAGGGTGGGATTGGTCAGTACGGTAATAACAATTCATTCTTCACATGCTCCCTTGTGTAAAGGTTGCCAAATTCATATGGTAAGTGTGCCAGGGTGTCACCTTGTGGAAAATGATTGAAATAGCTGTTCCATGAGCAATGTATTCATTCAATTCCTAAAGACTCACAAGGGGAGGATCAGGGTAACAGTGGGAGAGACTTCAACAGAGATGGCTTGTTAGGGGCTTTTCAATGCAGCCGGAGCTTTGATTATGATACTTTGCACAGATGCAGTTAGGGACAAAGAGAATACAAAGTGCGAATTTGTCATGTGTCTGCACTACAAGATTGCTCTTGGCACACTATGATCATTTACAAACTCTGTCACTTGATATAGCAGGAAGAGCTGTGAACTGTGAGGTGTCCCATTAATAACCTTTATTATCGTGTGATACACCAAACATGGTAGCAAGCTTTAGGTAGCTTCTGTGAAGGCACCAAAACATATCACTCTTGACCTCTGGGACTGGGCCGTCCAACTTATGGTCAAAGGTAAACATTTTCAAATCTCTCTCTGACCAATTGTTAACATTTCAAATACAAAATAGCTTGAAACTAAAACCATGGTTCATTAATAAAGTTACTATAGAGCAGAAGCAGAATATCATAGGGTCCATATTTAGCGAGTTCGTTCATGCCCGACTGTTAGCATGGACCCTCTACATCAATGCAAGGTAGTTAGTGGTGTCAAATTGTGGTGTCACTTTTTCAATAGGGCCAATTTAAGTTTGCACAGGGGTCAAACTTTCAAATTACTCCAATCATGTTGAAATGTAATGTCATATTGTCCGTGTAGTCACAAGGATTCCAAAAATGTATAGTTTGTACCATCTATGACCATTGGTTTTAGAGTTATTGGGTAAAAATGGCTAAAAATGCAAAAAAGGTCAAACTCAATTTGTACAGGGGTCAACATTGAAAGTTACTCTGATTATATTTTAAATGCTTGCAAATTGTTGCCTGATGAATGAGGACTCCCAAAAAGTATAGTTTTGATTATGTTGAATTTTTACTTACCAAGATAAAGGTCAAAGATGGTCAATGCCAATTGGATTATGTTGCCCCATGACCTATTTTGTCACATAGCCTGATAACTATGCATTGCAGATGCTACAAACTATTCCTTATTCTGACACATTAAGCTAGATGAACATTTTGTTTAATTTTTTACCAAAATTGGAGCAACTTCTGATTTTGACCCCTGTACAAATGAAAATTGACCTTTTTTGCACTTTTAGCCATTTTTGCCCAATAACTCTAAAACTAATGGTCATAGATGGTACAAACTATACATTTTTGTAATCCTTATGACTAGACGGACAATATGGCATACATTTCAACACGATTGGAGTAATTTAAAATTTTGACCCCTGTGTAAACTTAAATTGTCCCCAATTGAAAAAGTGACACCACAATTTGACACCACTAACTATCTTGCATTGATGTAGAGGGTCCATACTAACTACCAAAGGTGTCAAACTGAGATGTAGTGAGACACAAACGATGATGTTTGACCCAAGTCCTTGCCCCCAATCTAATATACCATCATATTTGTCTCTTTACAGCATTAATTTAAATGAAGTCAATGATGAATTGTGTGTGACCTACAGTGTACAGTTTTAAGATCAAAGGTCAAAACTTACCCATCTATACTGCCTTAACACAGTTGTCTGAGTGGATGAACAATAGAAAGATTTCTCTCTTTAAAAGAGACACTGGCACATTTGAGAAATAGTGCACCCTCAAGATTTTTCAAAATGTCAACAGTATATTTGGTCCGCCGCCAGCTTTAGTTGGCAAAGGGAGACTATAGAAATGCCCTGTGTCTGTGTGTGTGTGTGTGTCCCACGCAATATCTCTGGATCTAAGCAAGTGTGGGTGTCCGTCTTCGCGACATAGATGCATCTCAAGTGGGCGTTGGCTGGGATGTAAAGAGGGTCATGTGACATAGGTCAAAGGTCAAATATGGTCAAAAATAGGGTCAAATTTGGTCAAAAATAGGGTTATATTGTTATAAACCTTGTAAACACTATATCTTTTGATCTAAGCAAGTGTGGGTGTCCATCTTCGCACCATAATTGATGAAGTATATATTTTGTTTTACGCATCGGATTGGAATGAAATAAATGACATATTAAAGCTTATTTTATTGGCTTTAAAGGGATACCAAACAAAGACCCATGCGCGATATGCGTACTTTTCTTTTTATCAAAATGTCGTCGTTCTGAGTGTTAACATTTTTTGGGACAGCCTGTATATCCACAGGTGAAGGTTAATCTTG